>BSBK01003311.1:0-130000 GCA_027943335.1 Chamaecyparis obtusa
TATATAATATATATATACTATAAGCACATACGTACATACATACATACACACACACACACACACACACATATATATATATATGTATGTATGTATGTATGTATATGTATGTGTGTGTGTGTGTGTATATATATATATATATGTATGTATGTATGTATGTATGTATGTATATATATATGTATGTATGTATGTATATATACATATATAAATATATATATATACATACATATATATATATACACACACATATATATATACACACATATACATACATATATATGTGTGTGTGTGTGTGTGTGTGTGTGTACACACACACACACACACACATATACATATACATACATACATACATATATGTATATCTATATATATCTATATAACAAATGTTTAACTAGAAATGAAATATTTTATTTTTAATTAATATTTTTTTGAATTTCATATTCATAATATATATGTGTATGTGTATGGTTAATAAAGAGAGAGGGGGGGGGGGACAAGGGGACAAGGGGAGATGGAGAGAGAGGGAGAGAGAGGGAGAGAGAGAGAGTGAGTGACAAAGGGGGATAAAGAGAGGGAGAGAGTAATGTACTAAGGAGTCATATGGGGTCCTAGGACACATTAATGTGTCTTAGGACCACTTATGGCCCCTTATGACCCCTTAGGACAATAAGAATACATCTTAGGGGTCCTAGGGGACATTTATGTGTCCTAGGACCCCTTATGGCCCCTTCCCCTTATGACCCACAAGAATACATTTTAGGGGTCCTAAGTGTTCATATGGGGTCCTAAGACAAATTAATGTCTCCTAGGACCCCTTATGACCCATTAGGACCCCTAAGATGTATTCTTATGGATTATAAGGGGTAATAAGGGGCCATAAGGGGTCCTAGGACTCATTAATGTCTCCTAGGACCCCTTATTACCCCTTAGGAACCCTAAGATGTATTCATAGGGGTCCTAAAGCTCCCTAAGAGGTCGTAAGGGGTCCTAGGACACAATAATGTTTCCTAGTACCCCTTATGACCCCTTAGGGCCCTTTAGGACCCATATGAATACATATTAGGGGTCATAAGAGGGCATATGGGCTCCTAGGACACATTTATGTGTCCTAGCACCCCATATGATCCCAAATGTGTCCTTGAAGCCCGTATGACCCCTTAGGACCCCTAAGAATATATCTTAGGGGTTCCAAGAGCTCATAAGGGTATTAAGGGGTCCTAGGACCCCTTATGACTCCTAATAATATATCTTAGGGGTCCTAAGGGGTCTTAAGGGGTCCTAAGACATATTAATGTATCCTAGGACCCTTTTAGACCCCTTAGAACACCTAATAATAGGTGTTCTAAGGAGTCTAAAAGGGTCCTAGGATACATTAATATGTCCTAGGACCCCTTAGGACCCCTTAGAATCCCTAAGATGTATTCTTAGGGGTCCTAAGGGATCTTAAGGAGTCCTAGGACCACTTATGACCCCTTAGAACTCATTATGACACCTTACAACCCTTTAGGTCCCCTAAGAATACATCTTAGGGGTCTTAAGGTATCCTATGACACATTAACATGTTCTAGGACCCCATATGACCCCTTAGGACCCTTGAGATGTATTCTTAGGGGTTCTAAAGGGTCATAAGGGGTCATAAGACATATTAATGTGTCCTAGGACCCCTTGTGACCCCTTAGGACTTCTTAGGACCCCTAAGATGTATTCTTATGGGTCCAAAGAGAGAGAGAGCAAGAGAGAGAGAGAGAGAGATACCCAATGTCAGAAACTTAAAAAAATAAAATTATATATATTAATATAATATATATTATCATATTTTATTAAATTATATTTTATATATATATATATATATATATATATATATATATAATCATATAATATTATAAGATAATATATTATATATTATATAATATATAATATATGTTATATTATATATAATATTATAATTTATTATATAGTTATGATATATACTTTGTTTTTTATTTATTCAACTATATCATGTATCTTATTTATATCGGGTGTCCGATACTTATCAAATACCCGATACCTTTCGGATACACGTTAGCTCTGACACACCCAAAGATTTGCTTTAGGGTTTGCAATGGGCTTTGGCTTGGGGATGCCAAACCTGGATGGTCAAGCCCCAAAATGTGTTTTCAATACTTCCTTTGATCTCCAAACTTTGACCATGTAGCTAATGACTTTTTTTCCACCCAAATTTGAGGAAACGAAAGAGGGTTTCTTAAGGAAATTCTCATATTTCCATCAATATAGTTTCTTGTTATTATTATAAGGCCCAAGATTACTAAGAGGGGGGGGCACTGAATTAGTAATCTACCAATTCCAAATATTTCATTAACCATTCAACAACATTCATCTACTAATAAATTGTGTAGGAATAAACAATGAAACAAGTGAAACCATCCAAACATGCAGCACAAGAACACCAATATTTTTCTCATGAAAACACTTGGTTAGAGGGAAAAACCACAACAAGAATTAGCACCCACAAATATTTTCACTCTTCTTCAAATTACACCTTGTTAAAGGTTTAGCCCTATTAGGAGCTTTACAAATGCCCTATTAGGAGCAAGACCCTGTTAGGAGTCACCCGATTAAGGGATTTACCTCTAGCCCTGTTAGGAGCAAGAACCTGTTAGGAGTCACCCAATGAAGGGAATTATAACTCTAACTAAAGAGCCACCTGGTTAGAGGATTTCAATTCAAGACCTGTTAGGATCTACCCAGTTAAGGAATTTTCTTGGAGAACTTGTTAGGATTCAACAAGTACAATGATCTAAGAATATAACTCCTCTTTTTCTTGTATAGATCCAATTAAGCTCAAAATTTTGCTTCTTGTAGGCTATCTTCACACTTCTCTTGACCATAGCACGACATCCATGATCTATAGCTTCACAATTCATCAATCTGAATATAAATATCTTTTTCACTCACTAGGTCGGCCACCACCTTAAACAAAACGTATTACATTTGAATCTCACTCTTTAAATCTTTCACCCTTCACCCTAGTCAACCAAAAATGTCTTACCAAATAATAAAATGCATTTATAAATTCATGTTTCCCTCCAAATGCATCCGCACATTGATTTGATCAAGAACATTCAAACTCCTTGACTTTTCCAACACACTTTCAAAAGATTGATAAATTTGATCACCCTGAATAATGTGAGATCATCTCATCATTACAAATCAAATATACCATGTCACCATGACACCTATAACACAAAAATATTTACTACAACCAATTGCATCATCATCGGTTGAGGATCTAACACCAATTATTCCAAAAACTTTTCCATCCTGCATAGAACAATCTTCTGGTTATTAAAACTATGCCTTGCGATACTCCAATCAGCATGGAGTTGTGATATAAATCTCATAGCTTAGTTAAGATAATTATGACTTAACCGCAATACCTGAATCCACATTGATTTGATATAACACTCAAATCATTCATCATTTTTCACTCTTTGTTCTTCCAGTATGCTTCCAACCTTCAATCGATCATGACTCTCTCCATTCATGTTTCCAACCTTTTTGATCCAACATACAAAATCTAGATATAACTCTAAGTCTCTCATATGAATTGCATACTTCAATTCCTTTCGCAATACTAGATACGTAGTTGCGCATCGGGAACAATGTCAACCAGTGCAACATTAAGTTGACATCAATGAAAACATAAATACAGATCTTCTTGTCACAAAACTTGTACCACACAACACTCAACAATATCTGCACAGTTATGTCAACAATATCCCCCTTTGTCATTAATAGAAACACCACAAAATAATCATGGGAACATCACAAACTTCTTGATAACATCACAAACTTCCTGATGAAAATTACTCCCCCTTAGTTGATGCTTTTCTCCTAATAACTCTACGTCTTCTTCTTTTTCTGGTTATCATCTCCCTAATTCTTTCTTAAGTCTTCTCCCCCTTTGATAATAATGCCAAATGTGCCACACAACATAGGTCACCTTCTACTCTAATAGTATTCTTCTCATCTAACTATTCCCCCTAAGGAGAAGTCCCCTTTACATCAATCCACAGTAAAAAATATTCAATGAATCCACAGGATTGATGTTGCAATAGAATATTAGTTTTGTTTGGGTAGGGGTATAACCCCTAGCTTTCCTCTTAGATACTCCAAAGTATCCTTGGGTAGAGGCCTAGTAATATGTCTTCTATTTTTTCCTTGGTTGGTATATATTTCAACTTAACTTCTTTCTCCTCCACTTGCTCTCTCAAAAAATGATACTTGATTGCAATGTGTTTTGTCTTAGAATGCATCATTGGATTCTTTGAAATGTTAAGCACACTTGTATTATCACAGTAAATAGTTATCGGTTCAATTACCTTCTCTTTGATTCCTTCTAAGCTCTACTTCATCCATGCAATTTGTGTACAGTTGATAGCAGTTGCCACATACTCAGCTTCTGCAGTAGATTTGGAAATGCAATTTTTCTTTTTTCTTGTCCATGATACAAGTCTTCCTCCCAAGAAGAATTCTCCTCCACTTGTACTTTTTTGTCATCGATGTTTCCTACCTAATCTACATCAATAAACACACTAAAAGAGAAATCACCTTTATGTGCATACCATAAACCATGATCTTCATTCCATTTCAAGTACCTAAATATTCTCTTCACTGCCACCATGTGGGATTCCTTAGGTTTTTCTTGAAATCTATCCACTAACCCAACTGCTTAAGAAATTTTTGGTCTTTTATGAACAACATATTTCAACTTGCCTATCATAGACTTGTATAGGGTTTCATCCACTACTTTTTGAGCATTTCCTTTATACACTTAGACTGAGTGAAATAAATACCATTCTTTAGCTGTGAAATCTGAAATCCAATGAAGAACTTAATTTCTCCAATTGTTCACATTTCAAATTCTTTCTTCATCTCTTCTGCAAATACCAAACTCATTTCATCAATTCCACCAAATATTATGTCATCTACAAATACTTCAACTAATAGTAACTTGTCACCTTTACTATTCAAGTATACATTTCTGTCTTCATTCATTCTTCTGAAACTAATCGTAACAAGATAAGATTGTAGCCTCTCATACCAAGATAGATGCTTTTTTCAGTCCTTACAATACCTTTTATAACTTGCACACCATATCCTTGTCCTTTGTCAATGTGAACCCATCGGGTTGTTCTATGTATACCTCTTCTTAAAGAATTCGATTTAGAGAAGTAGATTTAACATCCATTTAGAAAACCTTAAACCTTTTGTAAGTTGCATAATAAAGTAAAATTCTTACCCCTTCAAGTCTTTCCACTGGAGAAAAGGTCTCTCCATAGTCTAATCCTTCCTCTTGTGCATAGCCCTTACATACAATTCTTGCCTTATTGCGAAACTCTTCCCCATCTTCATTTAGTTTGTTTCTAATGACCCATTTTGTTCCAATCACATTCTTATTTGTTGGTCTAGGAACAATTGTCCATGTGTCATTCTCCTCATTTGGATCAAGTTCCTCTTCCATGGCTTTTAACCAATCATCATTCTTCAAAGCATCATTCATGGTCTTAGGCTCAAACTTTGGAATCAGACATGTACTTTCCCTAATTTTTCTTCTTGTTTGCACACCTGCATCTTTATCACCTAAGATTTTATTAGTAGAATCATTTAACTTTACATACCTTGGAATAATTGGTTCAGGTCTAGGAGCTTCTTCTTTTGGTTGAACCACTTCTTCCTCATTTTTTTTCAACTATATCTTTCACTTTAGGTTTCACATACACAATCTCCAAGACATTCTCTAATTCTTTCTTGCTGGATTCATTATATTTTTTAGGATATTCATCCACCTTCACATTTATTCTTTCAATTATCTTATTTATCCTTTTGTTTAAATACTTGTAGGCCTTGCTTTTAGTAGAGTATCCCAACAAAATACCTTCATCACTCTTAGAATCAAATTTGCCTGCAAACTCATCTCTCTTGATATAGCATTTGCTACCAAAGACTTTGAAATACTTAATACTAGGTGTATGGCCATACCACAATTCATAAGGTGTCTTACCATTTCCTTTCTTCATTTTTACCCAATTCAATGTGTATACTACAATGCTAATGGATTCTCTCCAATACATCTTAGGTGCATCACCTTGAATCATCATTGTCCTGGTTGCATCGAATATAGTTACGTTTCTCCTTTCTGCAATACCATTCTGTTGTGGAGTTATTTAAATTGACATTTATCTTTTGATTCCATTCTCCTTATAATATTCAATAAAATCCCATGAAGTAAACTCTCCTCCTCTGTCTGACCTTAAGCACTTCAATATTTTTCATGTTTCATTCTCAACAAGTACCCCGAATACTTTGAACTTGTAGAAAGCTTCATGTTTATCCTTTAAGAAAGTCACCCACATCGTCCTTGAATAGTCATCAATAACATAAAATATTTATCACCATGATAACTCTTTATTCTCATAGGACCACAAAGATCAATATGTACCAAATTCAATATATTCTCAGATGAAAATGCCTCACTACTAAAAGTAGAACCTATTAATTTACCCAACTAACATTCTTTGCATATTACATTGTTTGGCTTAACTAGTTGTGGAAATCCCCTAACTTCATTTGACTTACTAATTTGATCAAGCTATCAAAATTCACATGACATACCCTTCTATGCCACAAGCAATTGTCTTCAACTCTGGCAACCAAACAACTATTAACATTAGTATTCAGATAGAATAAATTACCTTTAGTTTGCCTCCTAGTAGCAATCAAATCTCTTAAGCTTCCAAGTATCATACATATACCTCCTTTGAACTCTAGGTGATAACATTTTTCATTCAATTGACCAACACTCAACAATCTATGTCTCAAACCTTCTACCAAATATACATCATCAATATTTTTTTTTCCATTCAAATAAATTAAACCTTTACCTTTTACCATGCAGGGTATGTTGTTTCCAAACCTGACCACACCACCATTAAATTCTTCTAGCTTTATGAACTTTAAAATGCCACTGGTCATGTGATGTGAGCACCCACTGTTAATTACACACTCATTATTGTGTTCCATGTGTGATACCAATTCCTTTTCACCTTATGAGGTGTCTTCTTTTACCGCAACAAATACTATTTCTTCTTCATTATCTTCAGACTCTTCATCATTTACACCTTCATCCACTGCAACATAGCATTGTTTCTTTCCCTTTTCCTTGAATATTCTGATTGTTTCCTTCTGCCCACCATAAGAACATCCAGAAGCAATAGATCATATCATTTTTCATGAAAAACACTTCAAAGGTAACTTTCCTTTATACTTATCGGTACTTATAGGCAGTCTCTTTTCAAGTAATGCTTCAAGTTCTTCTTGCTTTCTTTCATCATCCAAAATGGATTCAAGTTCCCTAGAATAACTTTACATATTGGCTGATTCATGACTTATCTCTTTACCCTTCTTCATTGAAGCCATAGACAAAGAGGTCTTGAAAGCCGCTTCAACTTTAGGAATACTATTGTCATAGTTACTCAATTCAAAGGCAGTAAGCTTACCAATGAATCCATGAATAGAGACATTATCCATTTTTCTCAACTCTTGAATGGAAGAAACTCTAATGGCATAAGATGGTAATAAGGTTCTCAACATTTTACTTACCACATCCTCTTCTTTGATGTTACCTCCAGCCCTTCTGATAGCACCAACTACTTATTTTATCCTTTGTCCATACTAAGAAATGTTCTCACCTTCCAACATTTTCATGTCATCGTATTTTCCCTTCAGACTATCTACCATGGCTTTTTGCACATATGTGTCTCTACCATAGATTAATTTCATCTTTTGCCAAACTTCATAAGTAGTCTCTAGTCCATGTATATCATTGTATTCAGTATCAGATATAGTACTTAAAATAGCTTCCATTGCTTGTATATTCTCTTGTTGCTCCTTCAATTCATTTGCAATAAGTGTTCCAGTAGGGGTAACATATTTAAGCTCGACATGATTCCAAAATTATTGCCCCATACCTTTTAGATAAATATTCATCTAGTTGCTCCATATGGTGTAGTTGTCTCTTGTGAACTTAGGACCTTCCTTCTTCATGATTGGATCTTTTCCCCAAGCTGTTAAGCTTACCACAAAGAGGACCAAAACTCTGATACCAATTGTTAGTATTATAAGGTCTAATATTACAGAGAGGGGGGGTGAATCAATAATCTACCAATTCCAAATATTTCATTAACCATTCAACAACATTCGTCTACTTATAACTTGTGAATTAATAAACAATGAAACAAGTGAAACCATCCAAACATGCAACACAAGGACATCAGTATTTTTCTCGTGGAAACCCTTGGTTAGAGGGAAAAATAATGATGGGAATTAGTACCCAAAAATATTTTCACTCTTCTAAAGTATTCCCTGTTAAAAGATTATCCTTGTTAGGTGCTTTACAAATGCCATGTTAAGAGAAAGACCATGTTAGGAGTCACTCGGTTAAGGAATTTACCTCTAGCCCTGTTAGGAGCTTTACCCTATTAAGAGTAACCCAGCTAAGGGATTTAGAACTCTAATTAAAGAGCCACCTAGTTAGAGGATTTCAATTCAAGACCTGTAAGGATCTACCCAGTTAAGGGATTTTCTTGGAGAACCTGTTAGGATTCAGCATGTGCAATGATATGAGAATAGAACTCCTCCTTTTCCTGTACAGATCTAATTAAGCTCAAACTTCTACTTCTTGTAGGCTATCTTCACCCTTCTCTCAACCGAACCATGATATCCACGATCTATAGCTTCACAATTTATCAATCTGAATATAAATATACTTTTCACCAATTGTTCCAAAAACTTTTTCATCATGCACAGAGCGATCTTTTGGTTATTAAAACTATGCATTGCATTACTCCAATCATCTTGTGGTTGTGATAACAATCTCATAGCTTAGTTAAGATAATTTTGACTGAACCACAACACTTGAATCCACACTGATTTAATAGAACACTCAAATCATTCATCATCTGTCACTGTCTATTCTTTCGGCGCTCTATCAAGCTTCAATCGATCATTTTTCTTTCCATTCATGTTTCCAACCTCTGTGATCTAACATACAACCTCTAGAGATATCTCTAAGTCTCTCATAAGAACTGCACACTCCAATTCCTTCTCCAATATTGGATACTTAGTAGCACATTATGAACATTGTCAACCAACACAACACTAAGTTGACATCAATGACAACACAATAAATGATCTTCTTGTCATTAAACTTGTACAATACAACGCTCAACAATCTCTACATCATTCATGTCAATATTTCTATCAAATTTTTAGTTGAATAAGTAATTACCATTTATTTTTTCTAATTGAGTTACCTTTAAAGTCCTAATTGATAGATTGATTGAAAAATAATCATAACTTTCAAACGGTATAATATTTTTGAAATCTAAAACATGTGTCACATTCTATGTTTCACCTACTATAAGAAAAAAATTCAATTTGATGAAGTTTAGACTAAGTTAAGGTGGTTAGACACGAGATTTTTTATATTTTAGAAAAGTTGGAGCAGAAAAATCATAATTAATTACTTACTTGGAAATAAATTACGAAAAAATATGTGTCACATCTAGACATGAGTCTACTACTTATATCTAGAATCTTGTAAAAAAATACTATGATTTGATTGTGTTTAAGGTGGTCAGACATAGACCTACTTCTTATCTTTTTCCTAAAATTTTCATACTATTACATTGAAATTTGAGAATTTCACCATACAAAATAATTTTTTTTCAAAAAAGGGCTAGTATCTTAGAAACTACATTCAATTTGCTACAAATTCTCTTCTTACATATTTTTGATATAAGATTTATTACTTGTTCAAATTTTTATGTCAATTTGTCTAACCCTAATTTTTTTAATTTTCTTTGCCACTTAAGGGCCTAGTTTAATACACCATGATCTTACACATACCCATAAAGAAAGAAGCAAGAAGACATTACGTGTGGAAAGAAATACATGTGAAAGGAGTAATTGGTGTAGTAGTTACTATAACATACATAGTTTCTCACATTCAACGTCCACTTGTTCGTTTTGTCAAGACATTGTTTACCTAGTCAAGTTTCAAATGGGGTGCTATAAGGTAACAAAGATAACACTCAACACTCAAGTTGGAAACCAAAATATGAGCACATTGCATCCTCATCCAATGAATAAGAAAATATCTTACAAGAGAACAAGATTGAGCTTAACGACCAAGATAATCAAGTAGGATGAACTTTCATGCATTACATCACAAACACAATGTGTTGAGAGGGAAATCAAGGAAGCAATAGAAGACATTCACGAAAGAGGAATAGTGGCAAGTAAGGATCAGTAAATGGAAACATTTGAAAAATTGTAAGTTGATTCCATAGTGCAGGATCATCAAATATTTGAAGTAGAAGATCATCACAAGTTTGAAGAAGAGATCCTTGGTTTAATTTTATTCATGCTTCAAAAGGAGACCCTTGAAAATGTGTTGCAAGAAATTTCAAGCATTCTTGAAAGAGAGGACAACCAAGTGGACAAGTAGAATAAAGAACTTCAAGATATCATAGATGAATCCAAGTATGAACAATTTGACAAGGCACTACAAAATGTCATCACCACAAATATTTTCAACGGGGTGTTGAAAGTTCTCACAGAGCAAGTGCGAACAGAATCATTGCCAAAGGCATCTCAAGACAAACTAGTTGTCGATAGTGGCATGATTCATCATCAACTTTAACTGCAAAATACATTTCCACTTGGCATGTTATTCGATGAGAAAATCATGAAGATAATTGAAGATCCATCTATCATCGAGTCCTTGGTTTTTTACGACACCATGCTTGATGAGCATGCATGTGAAGAGTTGCAAGATATTCCTAAAGAAGAATCAATTGGCAATCCCATGTTAGATGGTGAAGTTCTGAGCACTCTTAGGGAGAATGTGAAAGAAGACGAACAAGTTGCTCCCATAGAAGAAGATAATGAAGGGAAATTCAGGGGGTGCTATTTGATGTTGCATTTGAATAAAAGCTTGGAGAAATATTTGAAGCTCATCTCATCAAAGAATCCTTAATTTTTGAAGACATATTGATAGAGCTACACAAGGATGCATGGTTTATGCTACATAAGGACAAGCAAGAAAAATTTATTCTCCATAGACTTGAGTTCATGACTGATGTTGCATTGATTACACATGAGTTTGATGACGATGCAAGTGGGTGGATACATCAACTTCGGCCTCTAGCAGTTGTGGGTGATCCATAAGAATTTGAATAAGAATTTTCATCTGATGATGAAACACACCAAGTTGTCTCTTTCCCTACTCTTAATTGTGAAAGTTATTATTTTGCTTATGGAGATTTAGGAAGGACAACTTGTATTTGGATTGACCAGATTCCTAATGAGTTGTCTTAGTTGTTGCTCTAAATTTGAGTTTGACGTGACAATTTTTTCTCGAAGTACAAGGATGAATTTTCCAAGCTTAGAACTATCATCCACACCTTGTTTCTATTGAACATCCTGAGAAATGATATTAGGTCAAGTGGGTTTATAGGTTTCTTGAGTGTTGTTCCTTTAAGCATCTTCATATAGTTAGAGTGGGTATGTCTTGAATAAGTTGGTTCAAGAGGTTAGGATAGGTTTCCTTTACATTTGTTTTAGTACAGTTTCTTTGTCGAGCCAAGTTGTTAATTTTCCTTGAGTCAATTGACTTGAGATTTATTTAGAGACTCAATTAGTTTTCTTCAAATAATCAATCCATAGATCTCCCTTGAGTCATTTGATCCAAGAAGTTTGTCGCTTAGGGGTTTAGTTGCTTTAGTTTAGGTGTTCCTGCTTTGGTAGTTTAGTTTAGAGGGAATCCAATTTGTGAGGAATGTGATGCATTATACAACACATTGGTATTTTCCTAATAGATTTGTTCAATTTATTTCTTGGATATCTCTCTATGAGGTTCTCACAAATTGAAGATTGTTCCTAATAACCTCATCATATGAAAAGGATTTGTCCTAAATTTGGATTGGAGGCATACATTGGTTTTAGAGTACCTAAGTATATCATTTACAACATTTTACTCGCACTTTCTCTAAATCATTGATTTCTCCAAACCCATTATGAGCTCCATTGCTTATAGACCAACATGAAATATTGAAAAAGGAAAAAAGAAATATCGAAAAAAAAATCATGATAGGGAAGTGAGTTGGTTTGGGTAGTGGGTATGCTCCCCATAAATCATGAATTTGACTCTTGGACCTTGATATTTACTAGATAAGAAAATGAAGAAAGGGAAAATTCAAGGCATTTTGGCTTTGGGTGTGCAAACATCTCTATAGGTACTATTTAATACAAATTTACAAGAAGTAGAGCAATGTCTGTGGTGAAATCATAGCATGATAACCTTGTTGGAACCATGGACTCTATCTAGGATGTGTTTGAAGTATGGATGTCCTATGTAGCTAACTAAAAGGAGTCTCGGGGACTTTTGATGTTCTTGTTGAGTGGGGAATGAAAACACTTGCACACACATGAGTAATCGAGGACGAAGGCTCTTATCTCAATTCGTGGTCTTTCTTCCATTTTGAGTGCATTTCCTGGTTGTTTAATAGGTGAAAGGGAATCGATCAAAGATTCTAAGTTTCAATCGAATTTATTCTTGAAATGTTCAAAAACATTTCTTTGGGTGGGTGCTAGATGTTGTGAAGTTTTCACACCATCGCCCCATTACAAATTAGGACCCCTCTTTTCACTTTTGTTGTCAGTAGGTGTAAGCTTTAGAATACATTGGCAATGGTTAAGGTTTTGCAGGTCTCTTGTAATTCAAATTTTGATTAAGAGGAGTCCTAGGGAAGGTTGGCACTTACATTTGAAACCTTAGGTTAGACCTTCACCTAGGAGATTTTGAAGCCCCAGCCTAAGAGAGAAAGAGGAGAAGCATTTAAGAGAACATCAAATTTTGATCAAGCCTATGTGGAAGACCAAAGGAAAGTATGAAGTTAGAGTAATAGTGGTCAAGAGGAAGAATATGAAGTTTGTAGGGAGTTAGGCGAGGATAACCTTGACTTAGCCATCTATTGAAAACATTTATGTCAACCCCTTGGGGCTTGACAAATCAAATTTAGTCAAGAGTTTGAGCCCAAAGTTTGGTTAATTTCATGGCAACCATTAAGATTTGATAAAGGGCAAGTCAATTTCCAATTGGCAAGTATCAAGTTCAAGCACAAGGAATCATGAAATGAACAGTGAAAATTCATGTGGCACCTTGCCACATCAACCCAAGATTTCGCCACATGAGCCTATCAATTCTTAATTGCCACTGGCACATGAGCATGTCGAATCTGACTTGCCACTTGAGCCTACAAATTCTGGCTTGACACATAAGGACTTGATTCCTGAGTTCTACATTGCCACATACAAGTCTGACTTCTGAATTGCATTTAACTCATGAAGACTTTGAGTCGGGTGCTTTCCACATAACCTTTGATAAATTCAAGTACCTTCACACATAAGCATGTGAAATCTAAAAAATGTTAAATGACAATTGTCACATGAAGCCTTTGTTTTTTAGTTTGTCCTTCCACATGAGACCTCCAAATCCAAATTGACACATGACCTTGCAATTTTTTGTAATGAGCCCAACTGGCTCTCTATTGCAAATTGGATCTTTCCTCAACTTTAATTACAATTTTTACTAAATTCCAAAAACTTATAACTAATTTTGCAAATTTCCAATTAGAATCATAGATAGAAAATGACTGAATTTCTCATCAAAAACAACAAAAAATTATTTGTGCCATAATTGTTTACAATTCATTCACATACAAGCAACATTATTCAATCATTACATATAACAATTTAGAGATTGCAAAAACTTATTATCCCAACGTGACTGCTGAAGATTGTGACGCAGCCAATGAATGATAGATGCTAGCAATTAAAACCCTCTCCTTGCAAATTGTAATCTCCAAATTAACCCAAGATGTACACACAACAACAACCTTGCCACAGCCCTCAACTTGCAACCACAAATCAGAAAATGTACAGCCCTTCCCTTGTCCGTACGACAACCCACTTTAAATCTATACGACCCTCCTTGGATACTCTACGACAACTTCTAAAAGATGCTAATAATTACTATCCAGCAGAAAATAAAATTCTAATCATTCACCATTCATTGCACATGAAATTTGGATGAGTTCTCTCCAAATCTGAAGACCAAACTCACAAACAGCTTCTCAATAATAGTAAACACAGTAGAGAAGCGAACCCAATTTGCTCTACCTCAGCAGCGAATAGGCGCAATACACCTCTTAGAAAATCAAACCCTTATACCACAACAAGGGTTTAGAAATCAGAAAACTCAGAAACTCCTCAAAGGAAACAAAAGCAAATAAATATTCAAGTGTATTTTCTCCAATGAAATGAGCTCATATTTATAATGCTTTGTTGATAAAAGTTTCCAAAAGAACTCAACTTCTGAAATTGTGAAAGCTTCTCAAATGATCTCTACTCAACACAACTCCCTTTGAACAACTTCCTTTAAAACATTATTATAATAAGATATCATTATAATAATATGACTTGGGTTTAATAATCAATTAAATAATGGCCCCTTCCAATGATGACTCAACCCTCAACTTAAGTGAAATTATAAAGTTAGATTATAACTTTATAATAAGCCATTTAATAATTTAATAATAATTTGGCCACTAAAAATGTAATAACTCCCAAAATACTCATCATTTAAATATGTCGTCTGAAGTAGGAGTTATACCTATTATTTCTCCATGTGAGCAAATGCACTTTCCAAAAATAGAAAGGGTCCATCTCAATCAACACCCAACTTACCATAAATAGTAAGTACACAAATCTAAGCCCAAATGAAGTCCAATCTAAGCCAAACAAAAACCAACCTGTAGCTTACTGAATTGTGGAGAAGACAAGACCCTCCCAAGCCAAGCCACTACCTCAGAAGACCCTCTATCCACAATAATTAGCCTACGAGGATCAAAATAATAGGCTAATCCTTGAAACACCAATACTAGCAAATTTGGGGACATTACATTTTCAAAATCAGATTTGTTGGATATCAAAGGGTTGAAGATTACTTCACAAACAAGTCCAGATCCCATCAATAAAAATCAGAGTATCAAATTAATTGATTTAGGAAATGAAAATTAGACCTTTCTAAGTGCGAATATCTCTAGATTTAGGCATGAAGAATCAGAATTTGTTCATACACAACAACATAAGTATTATTCCCTTTGGTAATCCATGGATCTGAGAGGTTGTTTGTGCATTTCTAATGAAGATTATGATTGTAATTGAACTATTTAAGTCTGAAATCTTTATTAGCGAAGATAAAATCTGGATTTTGGAGATATGGAATTCATTGAACATCTTTATCAAAGGTTTGTTTCCTAAAGTACTAATCCACAAAGATTAAAATGAAAATGTCTAATAGAAGGTGTTTGTATGGCACGTTAGATATGGCAGGAGTTGAGAATGGAGAAAATCCAAAGTCAAAGGCTAAAGGAGCTAAGGATGGAGAACGAAGAACTGACAAATCTACAAGGAGGAATTATCATCAACTTGAATTCCTTTTGGAAATTCAAATTCAATTGAATTAAGAGTAGTATAATTCAAGAACAAGCATATTCAAGTAATATCAGTGAGGAGATTTCAAGGTGAAGGACTTCAAAGGATAGGAAAGAATGCACGAAGATGAAACAATTTGAGAATATGAGCCAAGACAGTTGAAGGTTTGGTAATGTTGATTATCGAGAGATATTTTCTCATCATCAAGAGGTATTTATCAAGTCTATAAGATAAGCATGGTGAGGTGGCACCAACTCATCTTTAATCAATCAGAGAACTCTAATTGCACATGTCCAAGCACATTCAATCAAATCATGCCAAGTGTACATGTGGAGTTCACATAAGCTTCTACCTAATCAATTTTCTCATTGGTTCATAAAAACAATGTAATTTTCTCATTGGCCCACTGATTGGTGTCTTCTTCTATAATCTTCTACCTAACCAATTTTCCCATTGGTTCATAAAAGCCTTGTATTTTTCTTAAGTGCCCACAAGGTGGTGCCCAATTGTAATTGGCTAGCATTTAATGCATGTAGTTAGGTAGATTAGAGTTGTATTGGCTAAATCTTTTCCCTTCATCTGAATCAATATTGGCCACTTATTGTACTTGGAGCCTCTATATAAGGCCAACTCAAATCATTTGTAAGAGGGGAGAGACTTGTTCATATTGTTGCTACGATACTGCCAAGATTGTTCATAATTCATTGTTGGTCTTCATGGTGGATTACTTGTATCATTTTGAAATATTGCATGGTTTCTACATTTCCCCACTTAGATTAAGATTTTATTTCATGATTGATTAGAGATAGTGTTTAGTTAAATGGAAGATATTTTGAATGCATCTTTGTTGAACTCGTATAGACCATACCACTAGCAATTTGTTGATTGTAAGTTTGTCATGCATGGTCAACTAGCATATTTATGAGCTATACTTTGATTATTGCTTGTACATTGGTATGCATCGATGGAAGGTGTTAATGAAATGGTAATAGTTTGAACTGTTAAAGAACAAGATCGTATATAGAAAGAATCTGAATGCTTACTATTGCTTGATATTGCCGATGTGATTGATTTCAACCATTAAATAAGCATCCCTTATAAATACACTAATAGGTAGTCATATATACGTAGAGGTGTGACTCTTACAATAGAGTCACAACTCTACATATATGTAACTACTAATTAGTTTGTTGATTAATTAACATTAGTTAAGCAACACTGATTCATTTAGATGGTTATGTATATTTAATACACACACACACACACACACACACACACACACACACATATATATATATATATATTGTTGATGTTTTGTAGCTTCAGTTGAATAAACACTATGAGTCAATACTAGTGAAGATATATATATATATATATATATATATATATATATATATATATATATATATATATATATATATATATATATATATATATGTATATATGTATGTATGTATGTATGTATGTATGTATGATTATCATTATATTAATGAATAGACATGTCTCATGAAGGGACATGTCTCTTCTTGGCTCATTCTCAATATAAATGAAAGAGATTGTTACATTTGGAAAACACATACAATAAGATAGTGCTATTACATTTGCAATGATCCTAAAACCTTAACATGGTATCAAAGTGCAAATGTAAGAGAGTAGTTTGTTAATGGTGAATGTGTGACTGTCTCAGAAAATTACAGTCTCAGTACGAGGACCGTATCTCACAAATTTACCGTTGGATTTTCCTGAATTTGAGATATGCTGGTGATAAAAAAATTTAGAAGAATCTCACCGGAGCGATTGGAAAGAAAATATAAGGTTCAAAAGTTATGACCGAATGTGTACAGGTCTATGCAGATTTCTGAACAAAGAGAGTTCTTTGATTAAAAGCTACAAACACTTTTTATAGTGCAAATAAGAAAAAGGATCATTACATTAATCAAGAGATGAGTATTCCATGTTGATTAAAGTTCATAAATATATTTATGTAGTTATTAAATCATACTATAACATTGGGAAAGAAAATATTGTATGCTTTTATCATTAATATTTCTTTGGGATAATATAGTTTAGTGAGCTATTTGTAATCTCTTTTTAACATGCCTTCAAGACAAAAGCACAAGATAATTTCATTCAAGGGAGAAATAACTTGATGCTTGAAAACAAATTGATGATTGAGACTAGATGCAAAGAGAGTCTAATATTTCAAAAGAGGTCAAGAAGTTGATAAACTTGAGCTTCAGAGGGAGTAGATGGTTCAGTCAACTTGTGACAATCTTGATCATATTGATTGAGAGGGAGTTCACTATTGAAGGTGAAACATTTATGAGGTAAACTTGATATAATTGATTATTATACTTATAAATTATGAATGTTTTAAAATGGGCCTACCCCCTGTGTAAATCATGAGGAAGTGACAACTTCCAAATGATTATCACTTGTATTTGCATAAGTTATTGGAAGGTGACGATCTTACAATAACTTAAATCATGATATATATTATTTATAATGTTGAAACAGATCATGATGAATTAATGCAACAACTAAGTGTTAGATGTCATTAAGTTGACGGTCTATGAGTTGTTTGTTGACTTGGTGGTCAGCACCTCCTTGGAGATTCGTGACATGGCTTAACCGTCTCCCATGGATCGGGTTAAATCTGGCATTGACAGTTCGAGCTTTTGGTGCAATGGCAAATGATTCCAACAATTGGTATCAAAGCCTTGGGTCACGGGTTCGAGTCTCCCTTCAGTGGGTGCTGAAGGCTCAGTCGGTGCTGAGGGGGAGATTGTTGACTTAGCGGTCAGCACCTCCTTGGAGATTCGTGACATGGCTTAACCGTCTCCTGTGGATCGGGTTAAATCTGGCATTTGTATCGGGCATTGACAGTTCGAGCTTTTGGTGCAACGGCAAATGATTCCAACATTGTTTGCATAAATATATCTTGTAAAGCAACAACTAAGTGTTAGATGTCATAAAATTGACGGTCTATAAGTTGCTTGTATAGATACATCTTGTAAAGCAACAACTAAGTGTTAGATGTCATTAAATTGACGGTCTATAAGTTGTTTGCATATATATATATCTTGTAAATCAACAACTAAGTGTTAGATGTCATTGACGGTCTATGAGTTGTTTGTATAGATATATGATAGGTATTTGGTGAATATCATGTGTTGATATTTTGCAGGCCAATACCTTATTGAGTATTTGGTGAATATCATATGTTGATGTTCTGATAGGCCAATACTCAAAGTATTTGGTGAATGTCATGTGTTGACATTCTGATAGGCCAATACTCATGATATCAAATGGATAGAATCGTCGATGGAGGCAATCCACTTGAGAACTAGTGGATAGAATCGCCAATGGAGGCAATCCACATATTGAGACTATGTTTCTATTGATTACATCTTGAGGATGATACGTTTATTTCTTACATCATATGATTGAGGTTGTTAAGTGTCTTAAGTGTTGACATTGGATTGATTTATCCTCCCTAGCTAAGAGGGAGTGTTGATGTTTTGTAGCTTCAGTCGAATAAACACTATGAGTCAATACTAGTGAAGATATATATATATGTGTGTGTGTGTGTGTGTGTGTGTGTAATAATAATTATCATTATATTAATGAATAGACATGTCTCAGGAAGGGACGCGTCTCTTCTTGGCTCATTCTCAATATAAATGAAAGAGATTGTTGCATTTGGAAAACACATATAATGAGATAGTGCTATTACATTTGCAATGATCCTAAAACCTTAACATATATGTATGTGTGTGTGTGTGTGTACACACATATATAGATATATGTTTATCGTATACATTCCATCAATCAGATCGATGCTATTCTCTAACACTCCCTCTTAGCAAGAGAGGATTGATCAGTGTGTTATCACAATCCCCGACTTATTTGGAACTAGATTTAGTGATAACTAACACATAACTTCATATCAAGATATCTGACACAGCTCGGGACATCATCATGATGTACTCATCCTGATAGAAGAGTTATCGCAATCCCCGACCAATTCGGAACTAAATTTAGTGATAACAATCAAGATATCTGGCACATCCCTAGACAACAACTTAAGGTAGTCTAATCTTGATTCACACGTTGTTATAATCCTCGACCAGTTTGGAACTAGATTTAATAACAACTCCACAACATTCAGTGTCAAGACTAATGACTATAATACATAGTTATACCTAACACTAGGTCAAGCTATTATCTAAGTCGTCACTCAGCAATAGTAACCTAACACATATGAAAGATCGTCACCTTTCATAAAATAACACAAAGGGTAATATTGCAATATTTTCCATTTATAATATTCATGAATATAAATTGCACATAATTTAGATTTAATCTCAGAATTTACAACTATGGTTTAGTCATACCAAGTTTACCTCTGAAGTATTCTATTTTCAACCTAGCAGGGGCTTGGTGAAAGTATCAGTATTTCTTCAGTCTTGATGTAAACCAACTTGATAAGGTTTTCCAACTAGTCCAACAAGTAACTTCATGTTCTCCCTCTGATTCTTAATTGTGTAGTCTTCATTTATTTCTGTAAGTAAATCATTTTCATTTTCTTTATGACTAACGTTTTCTTCAAATTTCACATCCCTACTGATTTCAATAGCTCTTTGTCTTGGAACATAGATTTTGTATCCATTTTGTTGAGGATTGTATGGTACTGAATACTCTCTCTTAATCCCAACAGAAATGCAAAATTCTTTAAAATTCTTTAGAATAAGGAATATTCCTCTTCTCTGACTTCAACAATGTCTGCATGATTTTTCTTCCTTTCTGGACAGAACCTGTGAGTGTGTCCAAACTTATCACACTTGTAGCATTGAACTTTGGAGAGATCTCTATGGTTTCCTCTTTTCCTTTTGAAATTCTTTTCCCCTTTGTTGTTTGCTTTCGCATGTAGAGCTTGAATTTCTCCCTCTTTAGTTGGGCGTATTCCTCTTGACATTAAACGAGATTCCTCCTGAGTGCAGTCATTCTTTAGTTGATCAAACTTGGATAGAGAAGGACGACTAGTTATGCATTGAATGAATGATTCCCATGAAATAGGCAAACCTCTAAGAGCTAGAAGTGTTAGTTCCACATCGTCCACATTGTTTCCCATGGTAGAGAGTTGATCCTTTATTTCGGTGATTCATAGGAAATCAGATGTTATAGTTTCTCCCTTATTCGTCTTTATGCTCAAGAGTTGCTACTTTAGAGTCAGTAGTCTACTCGTATTATTAATCTCATATGCATTCTTAATGGTTTTGAATACTTCATATGCTATTGTTAAATTTGCGATAGAAGAAAGAATGTGATCTTTAACTGCATCAATTATAATTGTCTTGGCTTTGTTGTTTCCTCTTTTCCATGTTGTTTTCTCGGATTCACTCTCTAGTATTTTCAAATCCTTCTCAACATAAGTGTCTAGTTCAATTTCTTGTAATAGAGATATGATTCGAATTTTCCATGAGAAGAAGTTGACAGCACCTTCTAATCTATCTTCAACTTTCATGCTCTTCATTATTATAAATTATAATTCTCTTTTATAATTTTCTTTTCTTCTCAAGGAATGTATTGTGAGATATTTCTAATTTTTTTTTAATCGTTTTGAATTTATTGTGCATTCTAGAAGTGTTTGTTCGGCCAACAGTTACTATTGATGTTGAATCAGAAGTGTTGGTATACTTGTTGTTGAGTATTGTTGAATGGAGTATCGACCAAATTTTAACAATACTTGACACTAACCAAGTTTGTTGCTGTCAAATACTTATCATTGTCTATAATGCTTGTCGCCGTTAATAATACTTGTCGCCAAGTATGGTGAGTATCGGCCAAGGTAAATGTATTTTGTTGCTGACGTCTGAAGGATCGACTACGATAAGTATTTGTTGTTGTGTAAGGTGTTGATCTTTATTGTTGTATACAATGTCGACCAAAGACAATGATATTATTGTTGCGTAAGGTGTTGAACAATGATCTTATTGCTGTGTAGAGTGTCAATGCTATATGTATTGTTGTTCTTTATCTTTGATTCTTTTTCTATAGAGGCTTTGATACCATGTTAAAGAACAAGATCGTATATAGAAAGAATCTGAATGCTTACTATTGCTTGATATTGCCGATGTGATTGATTTCAACCATTGAATAAGCATCCCTTATAAATACACTAATAGATAGTCATATATACGTAGAGGTGTGACCCTTACAATAGAGTCACAACTCTACATATATGTAACTACTAATTAGTTTGTTGATCAATTAGCATTAGTTAAGCAACACCGATTCATTTAGATGGTTATGTATATTAAATACAATTATACACACACACACACAGATATATGTGTGTGTGTATGTGTGTGTGTGTACATACACACATATATAGATATATGTTTATAGTATACATTCCATCAATCAGATCGATGCTATTCTCTAACATGAACATCCTACATTTACCTTAGGAGATCACACTAACTTGGTTATTGTCGATGGCTAAACTAAACCTAGTAAAGTCACAAAGACGTTCACAATTTCTTGCCTTTTGGGAGTAGAGAAGCTTTCTAAACCCTTTTTCCTTTGTAGTTTGTTTGGTTGGATGTATTTGAAGTACTTGATTGTCCATTGAATGAATTATGTAAGTCCCTTTGTGATACCCAGCATATCACGTCATTATAACTAAGTGAAAGTCCATAATAAAGAAAGAACCTTGGTGTTGTCTCATTTGATCACACAAACCATATACATTGTTTAGCATGTGAGCATCCTTGTTCAAGAGAGAGATTTGGTGTTTCATTTAGAATACAAGTATTCAAACTCTAAAACTCACGTCAACAAGTCCTAAGAGGATCACTGTGGAACTAACCTGCTACAAAAAGCCAAAAGTGAAGCACCCTATCCTAAAGCTGACTGTAGATCAAAACAATCATTTAATATTGGGAACATTGATTCTTATTGGTTTTCCTTTAGTCAATGTACTATGCTTTTGTAAGGCACATACCATTCTACAGCCACCTATATAAAGAAAATACGATATCATTTGAGGAGCGAAGAGAAGAGATGGAAAGAGGTTGAAAATAGGTAGTGAAAGATGGAACAAATATAGAATATCAGCCATAGATTTGAGCTTAAAAATTATAAAAGATCTTGACCTAAATTGTATTTAAATAATTGAGGCCCAACATGATACACGCTTATATAAGGTTCTTTCACCTTTGTGATTGGTGGTTATGAATCAATAAATCATTTTTGTGTTGTTATTCTGTTGTGTAATAACATTCAGATACCAATACACTTTGCAGTTTGATTTATTAATCAATCCTGAAACACCTTAAAAAACGTACTCTCTATTTATTATAACAAGATAATTTTAAAGCTGATTAACATTAGAATGGAATTAATCAATGTTCATAACAACTTGCTATTTGTGATATAGTTAAATGGTAAAAACATTCCTAGGAATATTTTATCATAATTCTATAGAAAAGGACTCAAATTTGCCCCGTCTTACCCTGCTCACCCGCACACAAAGTATCAAGCACAAGAATTCTAAGAAGCAAGGACATTAAGTGATGAAAGCACACGCCTGGGGGAAAATGCGACAAAAGGTCAAAGATAAGATGTTTACACGACCTACTTGTGGCCTTAATTCTTTTAATATCAATTATTATTATTATATTATCTAATAATTCATTTCAGTGTTGAGAAGCATAGTCCTATCGAAAACACCATATCTATCTCTTTTTTTTGTCCCTGTAAATGAAAATAAAGCAATCAAAATCCCTGTATATTTTCTTTATATTAAAAGAAAACTTCACCTTTATTTTAACAAAATTAAAAGTATTTTGGCAATCATGTGAGAGAATACAATATTTACGTGTATACAAAATTACAAAAACAGATCTATGGATATGGCTTAATGATCCGGTTAAGATTAATATCTCAAGGAAATGAAATAATCCTTCCAGAAGTCAGGCTAAAAGTGCAAGAGAATCAGACGGGATACATTATGCCTGAAGAATTCTAAAAAAAAATTAATTCATCTAAAAAGTGTTGTAAGGAATCCCCTCAAACATCAGCATGCATGTGTAATAAAGACTTCAAATAGTTATCACTGTTGTTGTTCATAGATTTGCATGTATGCCTCGGAGAGTGCCACCATCTGAGGTAGAGTCTCAGCGACATGAAGATCCTGCATTTCGTACCTGTAGGGAAACACAAGTAACATTGGAATCCAGTAATAGATGTTTGTGCAATGAGTACATATAGTACATTAATTTGGTCATGAAGAAGTCGAGAGCTTTTATTGCAGACTTGGAGAGATCAAGGTTCAAACCTAGCACGCTGTGTCCCTGCTGTTTGCATACCAAATAAAAGCAACAACTAAATACAAGATCAGTTGACACAAATACACACTTACCAGCCTTCTTCCGACTTTCTCTGTACAAACACTCGATAAGAACCTTCACCAGGCTTCCCATCATGAACGGTATTTGCAATGAGGTCGTACTTAGATCGTGATTTTCCATTGCTTTTTGGGGCAGGCAAAGGAATATAATCCTTCAATTCAAGATTTTTGACAGGAAAGTTCACTGGGCAAAAAAATACGCATCATATAAGCCTATTATCTAGCACCCTACAGAAAAGCATATACTGATACATGTCAAGGTTTTAAGATATTCACCAAGAGTAGGGTTCTTTTCCACAAAAAAATTGTTCTTTGTAAATCGTCGCATATGTAAGATCAGATATTGTGGCAGACTGGTGACCCGATATCTCATCCTGGCAATTTGGGGACGGACAACTTCAGTAACAGATTCGCCATCAAATTTCTTTAGTATGTTGAAAAGAGGAACCTGATGCATAGCAAAGACCCATTACAAATTGTTTTAAACATACAATGTACCTAGGAATACTAAATTGTGTGCTTCTCAAATGTAATATACTTGGTATGCATATTTTTAATTTATTATGCAATTAAAAGTATGTTTTTTCCAAAATATAAAACCTTCAAAACTCGGAAAGAATTTAAGAAAATAAAATACCTTAAACATGGAAATCTTGAAAAGGCAGAGCTAAAAGTATCTTCTATCAAACCAGAAGACTTGGAAAAGCTTGGATTCCTACCATAATTATTTTCTGATGAGGGGTAATTAGCCTACTCCAATTTTTCATCTCAGGCAGAAACCATTTATAGAGCAGTGAAGACTACAATCAAGATGGCCACAGGCCCAAATGTCTAAGCATGCTTTGTACCCAGGTCTCAATGTAAACAGCAGACATCCAACAATTTTGACCAACTGTTTCTAGCAGTGCAAGACAAAGCAAGCTCGTGCTATGAGGATGTAGGGAGATCAGAAATGAAAACATAGAGAAATCTAGGTGGACATGGCATGTCATTGCTAAAAACAGAGGAAAGAATCTTGGATTTCTACTACATATATTGCATAAGCAAGAAGATGAGCTTGTTTATATGCTAGCTTTGATATGACAAATGACGAGACATGGGTTTAGGGTTTATATGCTAGCTTGTTTATATGACTAGCTTTGATATGCTGGTTTAAGTTGCAAGTAGATGAATAGGAAACAGATATTCATTAAGATTTCTTGCATCTCACATCCATGCAGTGTAGACACAGTTTGTGAGCATCAAACAAGGGTTATATTGGATAGGATCAAGTTTTTGCTTGTCCCACATACCTGATTTATTTTAATGTAGATAACAGGAGAATTGTTTTGTTATAATGAATCACGATAAGCACTGGATTGTTGTTAATATCTGCTGTAATCAACTGGAATTAGTTGGGGATGCTAGGCCTGCCTTCTTGTTAAGGACAGTATAAATCTCCTACCATAATACATACAATTTCAGCATTGCCCTTGTCACTGTTTATGTGAAATGCTGCAAAAAATGATCGATACCCTGTATTTCTTGTTGGGTTCTTTTTTATTGCATTCCTCCCTTATCAACAACATATCATATCTTACTTGTACTACTGAAATAATTGCCTTTTCTTGGCATGCATCTATTTATTGCAGTTAGTGCTGCTTTCCTCCAGGATAAACTGTCTTCCACTGCAAGCAGAAATGTAGAGTTTTATTTTCTTCTTGATCTGTTAATATTCTTTTCTCGGTCTTCTAGATTTCTCTACTCAAAGGGTATGGGATCTTCCGATGGTGTTTCTCCTGCAACTAGGATGTTTCTACTGGCTCTTTTCATCCCTCAAGGAAAGAATTTTTTCATGCACTTTCAAATCATCATGTACACAGTCCAGCCCAAAACTTCTATATATTATCCAATCATCAGTGCAGCAACACGATACAGTTGCTAGGAGAGGAATTCCATTTCAAGAGGTGAAATACTCACTCTGAACCATAATCACTATACTCTTCACAAGTAGCTTGTGGAGTCTTGCTATAACTATTCACCTTGAAATCTAGCAAATTCAACACTTTGCCAAATTATTGCCAATTTGTTTTTCAGATGCCAAGCTGCTTCTTAGCTTCTCAAGTTGTTCTCGAGACTAAGCTGCATGACCTTGCCAATACCCTACTGGGTGACTTTGTCATAAAATCTTTAACATCAGTTTTACCTAGAATATTGAATACCTCAATTGTTCTATGCATAGTTGAAAAACTCAGATTCAGCAAAAACTCGCCAAACCCAAAAAACATGACTTAGCAAAAACTTGGCAACTTCAAAAAAAAATGCTTAGATTTCATTGGAAACACAGTTTTTTTGGAAAAATTCAGTGACAAGATGCATCCAATGAGTCAAAAATGTTTTCTATTAAAATTGATAGATTTGAATGCAAATTGAGTACAAAATCGCATTCTCATGTAGAATCTTGATAGAATACTTAGCTCACGACTATTATGAATTTATGATGATTTCCTTTGAACATCATCATAGTTCAAAATTTGCTTATACAACATTTTACATCTTCCTCTTCCCTGGTCTAGTGAAAACTTTGGGAGAGGTTCTAAATTTCTAATAATCACATAATACATTTGAATATTTGATACTGATAGTATGACATTTCATCATTTATCAATGTTATTATCATAGTGATAAAATTAGTTGTCTAAGTTCTTGAATCTAATCTCCACTCCCAAACCCACTCATTGTAATCAGATTTCTTATATGAGAAGAGATCTCAATAACTAGTGGGGGTTTGGGAGTGAAGACCCCAATGTGTTTGAGAGGCAGCCATGGAAAACTGCACAACGTGTTGGATGTGAGAAAAAACCAGCGATTGAGGGAGCCAGGGAGCCCTGAGGGCTAGAAATGGGGCTTTGGGGGCTATGCCCACGAAAACCAAAAAAATAATTAGATAACTTTTTGACACATTTGGACCTTTTTTAAGGATGCAGCCAAGTTTTTTGCCACGGACTAGCCAAGTTTGTCACAAAAACTCTAGCAAATTGTCAGGCAAAACTCTACAAATAAAACTTGTGTGTTTTTCAGGCAAAAATTTGCAAAGCAAAAAAACTGAGTTTTTCAAAACTGGTTATTTGCCAAGTCTTGCATCTACGGTTTTATTTGCCAATCTCATCAAGAATTTGTTGAGTATTGTCCAAGTGAGCGCCATGCTCTTACACTGACCTTGCCAAGGTGGGCAACTTTTTTTTGAAGGTTTATGAAAAGGGCTTTGTTGTGCAAATTATGCATCTTTACCCCAATCCCGAAAGCTTCAAGGTGGGAATTGCCCATAACAAAAAACATCTTGCACTAGTTGAGGTTATTATAAACCAAGAGGCTAGTTTGTAATGTCCCTGCTTCCAGCGTGAGTGTTTTATGCTTGGAAACCTGAAACAATTGTTAGTAGACAAAGATATAATATAAAGGTATATGAACAATGAAACAATTATTAGTGATTAACATGAAAAATAAATACTAATCCCCTACTACACCCACCTACTCGTTAGAAAGAGACTCTCCTCAAGTTTGCCTAATTCTCTAAAGAGAATAATTTCTCAATTAGGTAACCATCACATCGGGAGTGCCTTCCTAAGGCCTCTGGGATCTCTATTAATGAGTAAACTCATTAACAATTAATACTTGGCAAAGATCCCACCTCTAACCGAGCCTCTTATCTCTTACATATGCATATGGTTAACCACTATAATATATATAATCTCTAAGAGATCCTCTGTGATCTCTCTCTGGATTCCTACCGGAATCACGACATTCTTTAAGAATGCTCTCTGCCAAGATAATCTTGGACCCTTGAGTCCCCTATAGGAGGGACTCGACATTCCCTATGAATGCCCTCTGCCACTTTACCTTAGTTTTTATGTTTTAATTTAAGGCTTCTGTGATAACAACAAGCCTTCTCTGGAGTGAATAATTCCTCAGATAATTATGCTCTGTTACACAAGACAAACTGAGTCAGTAATTACCTCTGAATACAAGGCAGAACTCTGCTACTATTAAGACTCCTCTTATGATCGTCTCCTTAGGATCAATAACGTATCTGCCCTGAGATTGGAATTGACGTATTTATGGGATTTGAAAATCAGTCTTGCTCTTCCTTGGACGTGTGTGTTCACTGCGTACAGTTCTGGCCGCCAGTGCCACGATCTGGAATCCTACGGTTGGCGACTATGATCCTTCTTTCCTTGCTGACGTTGATGATCATGTATTACCTCCTGTATCGCTGAGGAAGAACGCTATTTCTTTTTTGCCGTGTCTGCTGTGTCCTCCTTTCATCCGTTTCAAAGTTATTATGTAGCGCGAGGACCTGAAGGCCGTGTCTTCATACGTGATGCTTGGTTTCATTTATTTTAATGTCAACAATATTGTTTGTTAACATGTTAATGCAAATTACATCTTTAATTTATTGTTTGCTTTGATACGCTAAGTAAAATGACGCTGTTTAATATTTCATCCACAGATAATTATAATGTTAATGTATTGATATTTAATATTTAATATTCAGTATTTATATTTAATAATAATATTTAATATTTGATGTTAATATTAATATTTGGTGTCAATATTTAGTATTCGAATATTATTTGATGTTAATATTAATATTTGAATATTATTTAATAATATTGAATGTCAATATTTAGTATTTAATATTTAATATTTTAATATTAATTAATAATATTGAATGTCAATGTTTAATGTCTTATTTGTCACGTGAATTTGTTAATAACTTCTATGTCGAAATATATTACTTCTATACATTCAGATTATTACATGGACTAACTCTTTATTATAGTTTTGGACTAACTCTTGAGGTTTATTACATAGTTTTATTGTTGTCTTTAAAAACAGACAAGATGCCACATCAAATTCCAATGAATATGGTCTTAAAAAAGTGCAGGCCCATCCAAGAAGAAACCTGTGCTTATTTGGAGTTCATAGAGAATCGTCTTATACATGTTTCTATTTGAACTCCATCATATTCTACTCCAAGAGATTCTTTGAGCAGAATAATTGGAAGAGAATTGGAAATAGTTGTAATGTCCCCTGTTGCAATCTCTTATAGCTTAAACTAAATTCTTGTCAATGAACTTGTAAGAGACCCTTGTCCTCCCTTTATTCTCAATTCTACAATTGAATGTAATGAATATGAATTGTAAAGGTGTATACAATCACTATCCCTATTTTATGGATTGAACAATTGATCTTCAACCTTGATGTTATTTTGCAATTATTATATTGCTAACATTAATCCTGGTATGAGCCTTATATTAATATTCAAATCTAATTTAAACACAATGGACTCTAATCTGCTATGTATAAGCTCTATCAATTTGGTGACTATTTGAATTATGCAATTAATCTTCTCCTTATCCTTATGGTGAAGAAATAATTGCTATTCCTTATAGTACTTAAAAAGTTTGCAACGTTGAGGTTTTGGCCTGATATGCTGATTGAAATACCGATACCTCTTGGTGCTTCTCTTGAGCGTTGTCTTTAAATGCATATCACTAAATTGCCTTAAGAAAGTCACATCTCCCTTAATACGATCCAAATATGAATGAAATTAGAAATAGAAATGTTCGATGCCCCCCGAGAATGAAAACCATTCTCACTATATATAACTTGCAAACTCGTGGGTGGCATCCATTTGAACCAAAAGACATGCCACTTCATTACCATGTCTTCCCTTAGTCAATCGCATCCTTTTCTAATTAACCCTCTTGCTTAATCACTGAAATAGATTCTGAGAATATACCAATCTCTAGCACCTTTCTACAATTTCGTAGAGGTAATGACTAATATTATGTGTTGCATCCTTTGATAAAGTCTCTGTAGTTGTGATTGTCATCGACCTTGGGTTTGATTTATGCTCTTACTCGATGTCATTATTGATGTAATTGGTCAACGCTCTTTCTATTATTAAAGTCACCGCTGACAAAACCTTGATCTATCAATGCCTCAACATATAACCCTCTGTTCACTCCCTTCGGCGATGATAAGGAATGTGGACTGCTGATAAATATCCTACTATTTCTTTGACAGCCCACGAGTCCCTTATGCACTAGCCACATGCTGTCTTACTCCACGGTGGTTCGGAAAAGAAGTAACAAGTCGATTCCATCACTTAACCCTTTTGTCATATTTTAATATAACCCACAGGCTCACAAAACAATTTATTCATGAATTCCTTTCTATCAGTTTTGAGTGCTCTGTATTTTCATACTATAAAATCTCACCTTTTATACATTTCAAAGTTTCAAACGTTGGTCTAAACACGAGAATATTTGATCAGTAGCTGTGTAATTATGAAGACCTGTTGATATCTGGAATAGACTTACAGCATGATCAAAAGAGCAGCTAATTCAAACTGCAGAATGATCATCTTGAAGTATCAACTTCAAGGAGTAGAAGTGATAAAGTCACCGGGTTCGTTCCTAACAAAGGGTATTGGAAATCACAGGATGATAGTTTATTATATTGTCCTAGAGTTTTGTATATTTTTCCTTTCTTCTAAGGTCATAATTATTATTAATATATTTTGATTAAATATTTAATTAATTATTATTTAATTAAATATCTTTAATATTAAGATATTATTTTGGGACAAGCTATAATTATATATTTTAATATTTTATTTTTGTATTATAATATTCATTGTATTAATAATATATAATATTATTATGTAATATATAATATTATTATTTATTCATTCATCAGTTTATTATTTATTATTGATTAAATCCTATTCTGAAAGGGAGCATTACAATAGTATTGGTTAGTTTCACACACACCGTCTATTTTTTGACTATGCATGTCACCCTATAAATTTTGACATGGAAATATCTCTACCATATATTAGATGATGTAAAGTTACAAATCGTAGGCAAATGCAACTCTTTGAATGTAATGTCCCCTTTTGGGATGATCCTAGATCTTGCCCTAAAATCACAAGTTCAATTGAACTAAGGAATGTAATATAGTTATCAACATAAGTCCTGGTTTAGATCCGACAACCATGTTAGATAATATTTGAAATATAATTCATAAGATTATTCATTTCTATTAGGGTCAGGGGTTAGACAACAAATATAAATACATATACATATATGTCCATAATCATCTTCACCTACTTAGATAAACTATACAACTTGTTCTTAGAAATTAAGCACCAAGGGTTCCATTTCCCTAAATCAACCATAGGAGGCTTTGGAGAGGAAAGCCATAAAGGATGCCCAATTACTATTCAGCCCAATTAAGCCCAAGAGCGCACAGTGTCTAACCAAGACAACTCACCCCTTGGTCCACAAGGGGCAAGAGCACCCATCTTGATGATTCCATCTATTGGAATGGCCTACTAAATTCAAGGGAACCCATGTCATTGAGGAAGACTGTACAGCCCAATTAAGCCCAAAAGCACAGTGTCTAACCAAGAAAACTCACCCCTTGGCCAACAAGCAGCAAAAACATCCACCTTGATGATTTCATCCCTTGGACTGGCCTACTTAATTCGGGGGAACCCATGTCTATCACCTCTCCTAACATATTTCCCTCCATTCTCATAATAAATGTTTGTGAGAATTAGGAATAGACAACTTATTTAATTAAAGAAGCATAATAAAGTTTATTAACATCTTGATAAGAGATATTTGAAGAGCATATATATATATATCCACATTACATACACTAAGCATACATATCAAACATACTCTCATGCATACCACAATATTTACTAGATCCAAATATGTCTGTATTCTGCATTGCAGATCCATTTTTCTCAATTACTGATTTGTTTCTATCTTTTGATTTTATGATCCTCTTTGGATGCCTTCTACAAATGAAGCTTCATTCCTTTTTGCAATTACTGTCCTTTTAGAAAGTCACAACCTTTTGATCATTGTTCCCCTTTGAAAGAATGCAACCTTCCATCCTTAATTACTGTCTTCATTCTTAATTTAATTTTAACTAAATGCTTTTAGGCTAAGTCACAAGGTTTGGAATTGAGATTGAGTTCAGCAACAATAAAATTCAGATGAAATTCGACAAGGGTTAAAAAAAATTAAAAATTGACTTAAATTCGCCTTGTACAAATGTGCTAAACTTAAAAATAAAATAATATTATATTAAACATAATATATTTATTGACTTAAATTTAAATATTTAATTTTTAGTATATTTGTTGAATTTAATTTAAAATTGTTAAATGTTATATATAGATAGTTTAAAATCTCAATTGAATGTTTTAAAATATGACAATTTAATTTAAATGTTACTATTAAAAAATAGATATATTAAATTAGATTTCATTATAGTAAATGTTAATATATTTAATAGCTTTTTAAATAAACCAAACTAATACTAGACTTTTCTTATAAACGTATATTATTAGAAAAATTATAATACATCATTAATTTTTATCGATGAAAAAGAAAACCTTGAAAAAATAAAATAATTAGAATAATAGATAAATGATAACAAAGACATTGTAGACATACATATTGTTAAAAATTTAAAATACTTTGATTCAATTTTATAGATGAATAAATAAAAGCCAAGAAATAAATAAAACCTACGATCTATGATTTTCCACTCTCAGCAGCTGCTCAATCTCCATTCCTCAAAAGCCTGAAATGTGTCTAGGAAACATGCCTCCTCTACTTTAAACTCAAAAATATTCGCACTACAAAACTATTCTTACGATTCACAAGGAATGAATTGAAAAACACTGCAATTTTGGTCAAAGCCCTTCACAACTTAAAGTTTTCTTTTGCTGCAAATTTGCAGTGTTTTTTATGAAAAATAAATCAAAAATCTGGAAAAAGCTCCCTGAAAACCCTAAAAAACACTCTGAAAAGTATTTTAATAGTAAAACATATCCAACTTTTTCCGTACGAATCCAAAGGCAAATTTTAATGAATTTTATAAAAAAAGTTTGAAGTCCACCCAAATTCGAATTTCATTCTTGGATTTCGGCGAATGCTGTGACTTGGCTTTTAGGAATCGCCTCCCATAGTACTCTTAAATAAAACATATTAATGGATCGCTGCCCTTCATATTTCCTTTGCACAAGTTCAAATGCAGCAAATCTGAGTTTTGTAATGCTGCAATTTTCATTCCTTTCCAAGATTGCTTGTCCTCGATCAAATTGTAACTTTTAAATTTTAAAATGGGATGATTAAGTTGATACCTCAAAGGAAACGGCTTGGTCTCCGCAACATCTAACTTTCTGTTTATGAAAATCTATCTCATAATTCACTTCTGCACTTAACCAAGGCATTGAAAACTTGCAAGGTTCTTAATTTAAGACAAGTTTTCTCTCATCTTCCTAAGAGAAGGAACACGGTCATCTTGTAATAGCATCAATGGTATTTGCAAGAAACTGATTGGTTGGCCTTATGTTTGCACAATGTCATGGATATCTCTTTGAAGAAAGGGCAGTCTTTTCACGTATTTACTATTAAGATGAGGATTAGAAGTGCGTCACACATCTATGACCTTAATTGGGTTGTTTTCAATTAATGGTTGTCTCGTGAGTGTCTTGGCTTTGTAAAGACTAGCAGTTCATGTTTAAGCTTGTCTCTTGTGATGTTGGGATCTTTATGTGTATCATCTACATGTTTTCATGACTTTAGTGCACTACTGGGCTTTTGCATGACATATTACTATTAAGATGAGGATTAGATGTGTGTCACACATCTATGACCTTAACTGGGTTGTTTTCTATTAATGCTTGTCTGGTGAGTGTCTTATCTCTATGACAAGTGTTTTGGGGTTGAGATGGAACCCTGGCGTCTTTTGTAATGTGTTTTTGGCGTTGAGATGGAACCCTGACGTCTTTTGTAATTGTTTTTAAGAGTTGATTGAAACCCCACATTACAAACCCTCTTCAATTCCTGAATAACTTCTATATTTCTGCAAGAACTCTCCTCACAAACCTGCTGTAACCTCTTCCCTTAATACCTTTTATGATGATTTTCTTATATTTCATACGCAGATCAATAGATATGATGTTTTTCTTTAATCCTCACACATTTTTTCCTTCACTTGTCAAATGTCTTTTATATCTTCAGCTATTAATGAAAGTATGCATCTCTATCAAGGGGAAACGTCCTTTTTCAGGGGCGAGGTCTATGAATTAGAAAGCTGCAAGTCTCAGACCTGAGTCTGAAAATTCCCCAAAAGCTGCAATTTCTAGATGAAAAATCGGAGAAAAATCCCAAAGGCCTACCTTCATTCAAACTTACTTCAGGACACAAGCAAAATATTTTTGCAAGGGAAATCCATCAATTTAAAGAGAAAGATTGTCAAGGTAGGCTTGTTGAAGACTTGTCCTCAGAAATCATATTTTGTTCGTCAAGGGAAGGTTTGATTTTTTCCTTTAAGTTTCGAAATATCCATTCATAAGTCATGTTTTGCAAGCTATATGAATCTGATTGGACCGAGTCTGCAGACTTTTGTCCTCTGACTTTTGTCTTCAGACTAGTGTCCTTCAAAAATTTTTCAGACTTCATGACTTTGGTGTTTGATTTCTAAGTTTATGACAAGGAGAAGTTAAATTCCTCTTTGAAATTCAAGTGTCTTCAGACTTGGTCAGCAAATTTTATCTTCAGACTTTCAGACTTTGGTCTTTGGTTATAAACTTCATTTGCAGTGTTCAATGCTTATTTTTCTAAGTCATAAGCTCCAAATTAGTAGCAAAATCAGGAGTTGGATGTCAGCTGGAAAGGGAATGAAATATATTTTTGAAGCATATTAAAAAACAATCAGATGTTGCATGATCCTCTTGAAAATAAGAAGAGAGTATTGATGTTTGGTTCACTTGGTGTAATGCCCAAAAGAGTTGGAAGAGAGTTTATTGCAGGCTTGATAGGTTTCATGCTAGCAAGGACCACTTATGTTTCGAGACCCCTACTGGTGGCAACAATATAAAAGTTCATACTAGTACCCTATTGGATCATCACCCAATTGAAGCCAATATTAAATGGTTTGGGATTGAAGATTTTGGGAAAGTATGGAAAGACAATGCGTTTAAACTCAATATTATTCTTCTAGAGAATTCAATATGTAATGATGGCATCTTTACCATTAGAGATTAATATAAGACCCCTGAAAAATCTGAATGGTATTGAGTAGTGGAATTACAATATTAAAAGCTAGAGGGATTTTTTTCCAAACCATACAAAAGAAGTTTGCCATGGATTGCAGATTTGAGGGGAACAAACTACAAGAACTTTTAAGCTGAGAAAAGGCAATTAAAAATGATCTTATTAATGATTTGTTCGTGGAAAAACTGACAAGGGTAAATCATGAATTGAGAAAATTTCAAACCAAAAAGATTCAGGGACTTAAAACTAGGATTGAAATAAAATGGATCAAGGATCATAAAGGTGCTAAGTTATTTTTTAACTATCTCAAAGCTAAAATGCTAAAGAGCTTATAGGACCTATTAATAATGGGTGTGAACTGCTTGCAGATATGGATTGCTTCAAAAAAAGAATTTGTTAATTTCTACAAGAACCTTTTCTCTGCGAAGGATGCTAGTCAGAGATGTCAGGAAGCTCAAGAGGTCTGCAAAAAGTCTATTCCAAACAATATTGAGAATAAGGATGCTAAAGAATTAAGGATATTAGTGAGGAAGAGATTGCCTAGATTATTGATTCATTCAAAAATGATAAATCTCCAGGTTGTAATGGTTTATCTGTAGAATTTTATAACAAGCATGTCAACTTGATCTGTAAGGATCTGTTAGTTTTTTATCAAGATGCATTCAGTAAGGGTTCCTTGGGGGATGAGACGAACAGAGGTATTATTGAATTACTACCTAACCTATCACTCTTTTCAGTGTTTCCTATAAAATATTGTCTAAAATCCTGGCTAACCGGCTCAAGAACATTCTCCCTAAATTTATCAACCTCTCCCAAACTGGCTTCAGCAGAGGGAGATACATTTTAAGGAACTTATGGAATGGGCTAAACACATTGGTTAGGAGGTGGGTATGCTCCTAATTGACTGTGAGAAAGCACATGATAGGGTTGAATGGTCCTTTATTTTTATGGCGATAAAGACTTTTGGTTTTCCACTAAAGTTTTGTGAAATGGTGAACACTCTGTTTGAGATGCCAACATGCAGATTGACATTAATGGATCCTTGTCTAATCCAATAATACTGCAAAGACCTATCAGACAAGTTTGCCCCCTTGCCCCTGCTTTATTTGTTAGTGTTATCAATGCCCTCCATTATCTATTAAGGTCTTTCAACAGTTTGAAAAGCATTAAAGGAATCTCTCTTTCTAATTGTGACAATCTTCTGAACACCAAATTTGCTGATGACACAGCCCTATTTCTAAGTCTAGAGGAAAGAAGTTTCAAAAATCTAATGGATGCCTTGAATGTTTTCTGTAATGCATCTAGTGCTGAACTTTCAGAAGCCAAATTCAATATCCTTGGTTGGAATAAATCTCGGTGGAAGGGGGGAGAGGGGAACCTAATGAACAGGTCAGATATCTTGGTATTCCCTTTGCTGTTAACCCCTCCTTAGAAGATATGTGGTGATGGAATTTTTCAGAAGTCGATAAGATCTCAAAGTAAAATACCCCATACTTTTCCTTGGCTGGCAGAACCTAGATCTGCCAAAAGATTTTTTCTTCCTATAGCATCTATAATGCTTTTCTGTGGCTATTTAGTAGCTACCAAGTGAATGAAATTCAAAAAATTATCAGATGGCTTATGGTCTGATGGGAAAGGTGCTAGGAAAAGAGCTGCAATTAAATGGAAGTGTTGTAAACTTGTATGGATAAATCATGGGGGATCTAGGTCTGAAGAACGTAAGAGTTCAAGGCATCTCTCTAGCTGTTAAATGGGTGCTAAAATCATTCAATGGCAATGAACCATGGAAAGTTCTAGTCAAGAACAATATTAAACCGGTTGTTCCTAAGCAAGCAAAACAATGGAGAGGCTTGCATCCTCACGACCTACTCTTCAGTAAATTCCTTTTTGTAAACAAATTTAAGCTACAGATCCATTTGGTGGAATCTGCAATATAAGACTAAACCTCTGACACCCATTCAAGGTTGTTCCTAAAGCCTGGTTCAATAAAGGTGTCTGTGACTTTGCTAGTATTGTTGAGAATAATAAGATGAAAGATTGGGATTGTCTTAGTACAGAATTTGGGATCCCTAATTCTCAGATGAGGGCCTTTTCTATGTTGTATAAAGCCTGTCAGTGTCTGAAATCTCCTCTGCAGATTACCTTCAACTCAGAAATTTATGAGAAGTTGATCTGGTGTTACAATACTGTGCTTGGGAAAGTGAACTCCGGGAAAATCTATCAAACCCTTAACCTTCCCAAGGATCTCCTATGTCCCCTCAACTGCATGTGGAACCTCTTCTTAAACCAGTCCCAATGGCAAAAGACTTTCAAACATTGTTGGTCTCCTGTACTTGACGCAAAACAATCTTGTTTTAGATGGTTGCTGCTATAGAAAAAGCTTGCTGTTGATTTGAAATTTTTGAGTCATAGTAATGCCAAGTAGTGCACAGTTTCTAATATACCTGAAACTCTTGAGCATCTGTTTTTTTTCTTGACAGAACTAGTACCTTCTTTTAGTTTGAAGTCTTAGCTGGTCATTTCAATGGTTAAAATGCTACGATCCCTGGCATTTTGGGGACGTGGGGACAGCAGGAGACAGGTTTCCAGGACGTTTCCTAGAGGGCCATTTTTAGGAGAGCCATGAAGAGTTTACCAAAAACTACACAAATTTCAGAAGAGGCATTGCAACAATTACACATATAAAATGTTGCTAGAAGATAGAGAGACCTGTTGTTCTGGTACTACATATTGAGATTGAGATGGTAAAGTTCAATGACAATGTTTCTGATATCAATCCTCCACTTGTGTTCTTCGAGTGGGATAGAGCTAGTGAAAGCAAGGTTAACTGAGCTTGTTTAGTAATCTAATATCATTCCTTTTTTTTGTTCTGTTGTTTCAAGACTTGTCATTAGCATACTATTGTAAAGATCTGATGTTATAAACTATGGTGACAGTGTGCTATGTCAACTGATCATATGATAAGCTATTGTGTTATGTCCCTTATTGGGGTATACCTGTTTTTTGTCCAAAGTAACAATTCCAACAACAGAATTTATTTACAACTAATATTCCATTATTAAATCATCTAATAGTTATTGAACTTAAGATTAAATTAATAATTAAAATTAAATAAAATGATGAATAGTTATCAGTTATCACTACTTGGATCTAATCTATAGTTCATTCCCAAAACCCAACCATAGTAGGGATCGGAAGGGAAAGCATGATAGGGCACTCGGAAACTGTTCATCACAACTAAGCCCAAGAGCACGGAACATCCAACCAAGACAATTTGACCCCTTGGCCCACAAGTGGTAGGAACTCTCATCCATCCAACATGGGGTGGTGTGCTTCATTGAAGGAACCAGTCTGCTGCATCTCCCTAACGTGTCTCCTTTCTAACCCACACATGATTGCTTCTAGGCTATAGTTTCACTTCCTACAATCAACCATAGTAGGGATTGGAAGGAAAGGCATGATATGATGCCCAAAGGCTACTCATCACAGCCCAAGAGCGTGAAACATCCAACCAAAAAAATTTGAACCCTTGACCCACAAGTGGTAGGAACTCTCGTCCATCCAACATGGGGTGGTGTGCTTACTTTGTGCAAACCAGTATGCTGCCTCTCCCTAACGTGTCTCCCTTCTAACCCATACATGATTGCTTCTAGGCTATAGTTACACTTACCACAATCAACCATGGTAGGGACTGGAAGGAAAGGCATGATAGGACGCTCAGAGATCATTTGTCACAACTAAGCCCAAGAGCGTGGAATGTCCAACCAAAACAATTTGACCCCTTGGCCCACAAGTGGTAGGACTCTCATCCATCCAACATGGGGTGGTGTGCTTAGGTTGTGGGAACCGGTCTGCTAACTCTCCCAACACATTTCCTCCAATCCCACATATGATTGCTTGTATGGCAAAGAATAGTTAAATTCATTAATTATAGAAATAAAAATATATTAGCAAATTCAATAGTATCTTGATCGGAGACATATAAATGATTTTATATATATATATATATAAGATCATTCATCCATATTGCATACCAATTCCTTGCTGGATTACCAGTCTGCTGATTACCGATTGCAGATTTGTATATCTGATCTGATCTCTTCAATCCCCCATTCACTATCTCTTTTTATGCCTTCCAAAAAAGTGTGATTGTCTTTGAAAGACATAACATTTCACAAATGATGTTCCTTCTCCAAAAGAGGTGACTCTTAATAAGGAATTGTCCTTTATACACTTAATTAATTTTTTTAATGAAAATACCTTAATTTTGTGCAAGTTGCTTCATAATGAAATCGCATCCCCCTTGAAGTCACATCAAACGAAATTCATGATTAATATTTTAACCATTTGTTTATTATCACTGATGCCTTTAATCAGTATTTATTTGTTATTATTGCTGCCACTTATCATAAATATTAATAGCTACATAAACTTAACACACCATTTGATCAACCATTTGTTATGCCGATTAACATCTTCATTTGATCGGCCACTTCTGCCATACTTCTGCTGTTGGATAAATTAGTTGTTGTTCTTGTTATCGACCTGCAAGATTGCTTTGCCATTTGAATAACATCCATGATATATCTTCAACATTATTCATATAATGGATTTCTATGCTGCCATTTCAATTCATTTGATATAGGTCGGCTTCATCCAATTAATTTTATTTCTTTGCCTAGGATTTCTTTATTATTAAGTGTTAAATATGATAGTGTCGATAAGATAAATATATAAATGAGTATATATAATACATATATGAATATATATTAATATATATACATTAATATATATCCATATACATATTTTAATGATAAATATTCTCATCTTATAACTATCGATTATCATGAGTAATGAATTGATGATCATCGATTATCATTAGTGATAGATCGATAACCATCAATTATCATTAATAATAAATCGATGATCACCGATTTATATATGATTGTCGACTTACAATGAATACCAATTAGTATCGGTTTAAATATCAAAACTGTTATGTTATCACCGATAGTATTATCAATTTATGTGATATCGATTCAAATCGATTTGTATTTACAGCGACTTGTTTGTTATGAAGAGTCACGTCAATGATAAGACGTAACTCATTAATGAGTCACGGCTTATCATTTACGTGACTCATTAATGAGTCACGGCTTATCATTTACGTGACTCGTAACATTTGCTTATACATATATGCAAAACGATCGTTGGCTGAAACATATTGAAATCGAACATAGTATATTCAGCAATCTGCATACAAAAGAATTTAATTAGAAGTTTGTACATTCACAATATATTCATAAAGTAATAAAAGGGATACAAAAGCTATAATTTATCATTTGAATAGAAGTTTGAATTGCATTTACATGGTATCAAAGCCAAGTTAAAGAAGATCCAAGAAGCTTTCAAACTTAAGACATTTAAATATAATTTATAGCACATCACATTTCCATGGCAAGTGTTATCAGATTTGAGGATAGGCTTGAAGGAGGGAATAACTTTTCATCATGGAAGTTCAGAATACTAATGATACTAAAAGAAAATAAGGTTGAGTCATTCATAAAAGAAGACAAGACAAAACCGGAGAATGATCCAGAGAAAACTACATGGATTGACGGAAATGATAAGGCCATGAAAATCATAATCGATGGAGTCAGAGATCATATTGTACCACTCTTGACAAAATATGAAATGGCATATCACATGTTTAAAACACTTGTAAACACTTATGAAATAAGCAGTGCCAGCAAAACCTTAGCCCTAAAGAGAGAGATTAACCATATAAGTATGAACAAAGGCGAATCAATCAACTCATACTTTATGAGAATCTCACAACTCTAAGAGATCAACTGTCAACACTTGGGTACAAGATAGAATGTAAGGAATTATCATTAATTGCCTTAGATGGTTTAGCTGACTCCTGGGAGACATTTATTTCAGGCATCAGTGCTAAGTCTAAATTTCCAAAATTTGACCGGCTAAGATTAGATTGTCTCTAAGAAGAATCAAGACTAGCAAAGAAAGGACTCAAGAGGAAAACTATTGATGAAGATCTTCATGTATTAAATGTAAATTCCCACAAGAAAGAAAAGAAGAAACATTTCAAGAAAAGGAAAAACAATCATGGGAATGGTAAATCCAAGAAAGATATGTCTAAGGTACAATGTTTCAAATGAGATAAGTACAATGTTTCAAATGCGATCAGTATGGACACTATGTAGTAAATTGTCCATACAGAAAGCATCAAGCCTCATTTGCCAAGGTAAAGAAGACTAAGGAAGAGCATGAATCCAAGAAGCTTGTATTCTACTCCACACTTTCAAATCAAGTCTCTAATAAAAGTACCTGGGTCATAGACAGTGGTTCCTCAAGACATATTACTGGATTCAAAGAATTATTAGATTCCATGGTGGAAGAAACTGATGAAGAAGTAACTATTGGAGATGACTCTGCATATCCAGTGAAAGGTGTTGGAACTTGCACCATTAGACTAAAGTCAGGCATCTCTATTCAACTCACCGGGGTATTGTTTGTTCCAGGTATCAAAAGAAATTTAGTCTCCATATCTGCACTTGAAGAAAATGGATACAAGGTAACTTTCATGGATGGTAAAGTATTGGCATGGCCAAAGAACTCTACTATTATGAAAGCACAAACCATAGGTAAGGGACAAGGTTATTTGTACGAGCTATGTACAGAACCAAATCTAGCCCCTATCCATGAAATTGCAGACTCTAATGAAATATGGCATAGAAGATTAGGACACCTAAATTTCCTCCATGGAAAGATTAGTTACAAGATTACCAAAACTTAAACAATACCACTCTGGGGCATGCAAGGGGTGTGCCTTAGGTAAAAACACTAAGGGATCATTTCAGAATAGTTCTAGCAAAACAAATAATGTATTAGAATTAGTTCATTCAGATTTGTGTGGACCCATGTTTGTCCCTTCATTAGGAGGGTTTCTATATTATGTAATCTTTGTTGATGATTTCTCCAGGAAGACCTGGATCTATTTCCTCAAATGTAAAGAATCTGAGGAGATCCTTAAAAGATTTAAAGAATTCAAGTCCCTTACTGGAAACTCCTCTGGAATAAAAATAAAAACCTTAAGGACAGACAACGGGAGGAATATACATCAGATATAATTAAAGAATTTTGCAAAGATGTTGGGATTAAGAGGGAGTTCATTGTCCCTTACAATCCACAACAAAATGGGGTTGCTGAAAGGAAAAATAGAACCATTGTAGAAGTTGCCAAGTCAATGCTTCTTGATCAAAACATAGAAACTTCTCTTTGGGCAGAAGCCTCTAATACTGCAGTATACATACAAAACAGATGTCCACACTCTCATCTTGATAATAAAACTCTTGAAGAGGTTTTCACCAGTACAAAACCAGACATTAGTCACTTAAGGATATTTGGTTGTCTTGTATACATACATGTGCCCAAAGAGAAAATAACAAAACTAGAACCTTCCAAAAGAAAGTGTATTTTTCTAGGTTACAGTGAAACCTCAAAAGCTTACCGAGTATATGTGCCTGGTCAAAAACAGATTGAACTAAGCAGAGATGTAATTTTTGAGGATATAGCAATCACAAGAGCTAGAAACTCCGTTGAGCCAGAAATCCAAACTTCTCCCTTAGAACCAGAAAAGGAAACTGCTCCTGAGATTTAGAGGGAGTATTTTGAGGATGAAGAAAATGAAGAACCAAGCACATCTTTGAAAAATCCTAAGAAGAGACCTCTCTAGGCAACTAAGATAATTGAAGAAGCAAATTCCTACGGAGCTCCTTCAGGAACTTTTAGAGAGAGTAAAAGACCCACAAGATTATCTAGTTACATAGCCCTAATGAGTGAGCTCTCAAAGTCAGAACCTGCAAATGTTTCAGAAGCTCTTCAGCACCAAGTATGGAAAGATGCCATGGCAAAGGAGTATCAGTCCATCCTAAAGAATGATGTATGGGAAATTGTATCTAGACCTAAAGAGAAATCAGTGGTCTCCTCTAAATGGTTGTTCAAGATCAAGCATGTTGCAAATGGTAGTATAGAAAAGTACAAAGCAAGGTTCGTAGCCAGAGGTTTCTCGCAGAAAGAAGGAATTGACTATGAAGAAACTTTTGCTCCAGTTGCCCGATATACTTCAGTCAGAACTGTTCTAGCCATTGTGTTAGTCCTAACCGGTTACTGAGAGGGGGGGTGAATCAATAATTTCAATTTCTTATTCTTCTTTTAAGAAAACAAATATTCTTGCTAATACGGAAATTAAAAGAATATTATAATACCTATGAACATAAATTGAATAAACAGGTCAACACGGCATTTATACGTGGAAACCCTCGGTTAGAAGGAAAAAACCACGGTGGGACAAAACCCACAAAACTCCACTACTGCAGTAATAAAGCTGCCCTATTAGAGGCTTACAAAGCATTAGTAAGAGAGCTACCCGATTAAGAGATTTGATAGAAAACCTATTAGGATCTTGACCCTATTAGGAGTCGCCTTGTCAGAGGACTTAAAACACCAATAAAGATGTTACCGGTAAAGGGATTTATACAAAGAACCTGTAAGGGTTCACCCTGATTGAGGGATTTAAATATGTTTCACAACTTAAAGCAATGATCTTATGATGACACTATCGATGTCGATTCAAATCATACCTGTTCACCCTTTCCTCTGCTTGGCTGTTGAATCTTTCTCTCCCTTTCACCTTTTGTGACTGTGTTTCCTCTCAGAAGATTCTTCACTTCTGCTCTCCTTCGCTCTATGCTCTTGATATTCAACAACACATCTTTCATGTCTTTCAACTTGTATTTATAAGAAATTATCTTATTAAAAATACATCTCATAGTTCCGCCAAGCTGTAAATTGTCCCATAAATCAAGCATGCAAAACCCTTGATTAAAAAGCTTGCAAACTAATCCTGAGTTTACCTCAAAACGCTCGCAGAAAAAAAAAAAAAGCTAACTTCAGTTCCACTGAAAAAGCTAACTCCATTTTAACTGAAAAATGCTCTGCATAATCTGGTTCGGATTATCATGCACTTAACCAATGTAGAACTTAAATCCAGTAAGTCATTTGTTCCCTGTGTGTGTGCCAAGACTGGTTGGACAAAACCTGGACCGGTATAAGCGTGACTAATTAAAGTAACTGCTTACTTGCTTAGTCTACCAGTTCATAATTATGAGTACCGATGTTCCAGTGGGATTGATGTTTGCCAATGACTTTACCAATGACAACTAACTTTATGTCAACACATTGCAGCTGCCAAAGGATGGAAAGTACATCAAATGGATGTTAAGACTGCTTTCTTGAATGGAACTATTGAAGAAGAGGTCTACTTAGAGCAACTTGAAGGATTTGAGATCCATAATTCAAGAACACGTGTGTAAATTAAAGAAAGCTCTTTACGGACTTAAGCAGACTCCCAAAGCCTGGTATGAGAGAATTGACAGTTACCTCTTGAGATTAGGTTTCTCCAAAATTGATGCAGACCCAAATCTGTACTTCAAGCAAAGCAAAGGTGATATGTTAATATTAATATTATATGTTGATGATCTATTGATTACAGGAGAGGATCACCTCATTAATCAATGCAAGAAGGAACTAGCCTCAGAATTTGACATGGACTTAGGACTATTGCACTACTTCCTTGGCTTAGAAGTCTGGCAGAAATCAGATAGCATTATTCTAAACCAAGAGAAGTACACCATTGATATATATTGAAGAGATTTGGCATGATGAATTGCAGACCAATGTCATCACCCATGGAAACAAATCTTCACAAGTTGAAGGAAGCAACAACAGATTCACAGCCAGCTAATCCCACTCTCTACAAACAAATGATTGGATCATTGATGTACTTGGTCAACACTAGACCAGATATTTGTTATGCAGTGAATGCTTTGAGCCAATTCATGTGTGAGCCTAAGGAAATACATCTTGTGGTTGTGAAGCATATAATGAGGTACCTTCAAGGCACTCTAAATTATGGACTCAAATATGAAAAGGTTGCCTTAGATCTTCAAGGATTCACTGACTCAGATTGGGCTGGAAGTGTGACCGATCGAAAGAGCACCTCAGGGTGTTGCTTCGGTTTAGGATCAGCCATGATATCATGGATTAGCAGAAAACAGTCGTCAGTAGCACAAAGCTCTACAAAGGCCGAATATATCGCAGCTTTAATGGCTGCCAGAGAAGCAATATGGCTCAGAAAACTAATTGTAGGATTATTCAGTGAACCACTAAAACTGACTATCATCCACTGTGATAACTAGAGTTGCATCAAGCTATCAATGAATCCAATATTTCATGACAGATCTAAGCATATAGAGATTCCTTACCACTAAGTGAGAGACATGGTAGAAAGGAATGTGATCCAGTTGGAATATATCAGTATAGGAGATCAAATAGCAGATATCCTTACCAAACCACTCCCCAAGGTGAAAGTTGATCACTTCAGGAAAAATCTTGGTATGGTTGAAATGTAAACTTTGATTTGTACTAATATAATAAAGATGTTTAATGGGTAAACCTCTTTTGTCATATCATATATGTGACTGTATGACTTTATGGGCCCACCCATCCTGTGTACATTGCTAAAAAATGACAATTTTTTATTCAATGAACACTTGTAGTTAACATTATAAGGTGACAATCTTGTAATGTTGATATCATGTTGACTTGATATCATCTTGATTCATGGATGTGCCATGATTCGTTATGGTAGACATTATGTGATGTAATGTCAGTGCACATACCATAATAGGGGTATATAAGGAGAATATAATGTTCTCGAGCATATTATATCCTTCATATTACGAGTTAGGTGATATGTAAAACTTGGTATCATGTGTTAGGTGATTCCTCATATCACGAGTTAGGTGATATGTAAAACTTGGTATCACATGTTAGGTGATTCCTCATATCACGAGTTAGGTGATATGTAAAACTTGGTATCACATGTTAGGTGACTCCTCATATCACATGTTAAGTGATATGTCATACCATTTTACATTCACAAGGTGGTATATATATTCTTATGAGAAATGAGATGCATCAGATACTTTATCTTCCCTAGCTAAGAGGGAGTGTTAAATATGATAGCATTGATAAGATAAATATATAAATGAGTATATATAATACATATATGAATATATATTAATATATATATAAATGAGTATATATAATACATATATGAATATATATTAATATATATATAACAATAATATCTATCATTATATATACATTAATATAAATCCATGTACATATTTAATGATAAATATTCTCATCATATAAGTATCGATTATCATGAGAAATGAATTGATGATCATCGATTATCATTAGTGATAGATCGATAACCATCGATTATCATTAATAATAAATTGATGATCACAGATTTATATATGACTGTCGACTTACAATGAATACCAATTAGTATCGGTTTAAATATAAAAATTGTTATGTTATCACCGATAGTTTTATCGACTTATGTGATATCGATTCAATATCGATTTGTATTAACAGTGACTTGTTTGTTATGAAGAGTCACGTCAATGATAAGACGTGACTCATTAATGAGTCGCAGCTTATCATTTACGTGACTCGTAACATTTGCTTATACATATATGCAAAACAATCGTTGGCTGAAACATATTGAAATTGAACATAGTGTATTCAGCAATCTGTATACAAAAGAATTTAATTAGAAGTTTGTACATTCACAATATATTCATAAAGTAATGAAAGGGATACAAAAGCTATAATTTATCATTTGAATAGAAGTTTGAATTGCATTTACATTAAGACTCTGATTTCTAGAAGGGTTATGACATATTGTATCTGAACTGATGTTATATGGCTGCTCCTTTGGAGCCTAGTACTGTGAGCTATATTGTAAATTCTTCATTTTGGTAATATGTTCTCAATTCCTAAAAAAGTATATTTATTAGTCCTAAAAAAATGTGTCAACGTGTTTTAGTTTTTATGTAAACAGTAATGACATGAGGCTCCTTGATGCCACTATAAAATGCTTCTCAAAATACTGAAGTTTTATATTCTACGGATGCCATCATGTATCAATCTCCTTTTTCATATTGTTCTTGTTTTGTTAAAGCTAAATCTCTTGATTCCTAAGGGTGCATACAAATAGATCTCTACATGCATGCCATCGGAACATGTATGTCACCTTTACTAAAGAGTAGAAGTGAACCTAGTTCATTAGGTGATGGCTGAACTCACTATGTCAAAGAGCCTGATGATGTTCATATCACATTGAAAAATACTATTCATTTGTTGAATCCCCACATCCAAGTGAATCTATCAGCAGTTTGCAAGTACCAGGAAATGTGGAACATCATAGAGATTTCAATTCTGAAACATTAATATAATAATTTTTAGTCTTTATTTGATTGGACATGTGACCATTGTAAAACACGGTGAAGAATTCATCTTTCAAGAGATGAACATGTAAGAATTAAGGTGTTTCTCATGTTTGTTTCAAGATATGTTGAAAGTTAGATGTATAAACATATAAAGCCATTTAGATATTTTTAGTCTTTTAAAAGAGTCTGATAATTTATAATGTTACAATGGTAACAGGGTCGTATTATTCAAAGAATGAAGATGTACATATATCACTTACAAAGATGATGTTTCCTAAAGAAACAATCGTTCACTAAGGATGGAATTAGAAAGAATCTAATCTAACTAAGATTACACTAAAAATACATTATTGACAATTAATAATAAGATATGCAAATATTATTCTAATACCCTTCCTTAATGGTCAATCTGTCAACTACACCAAGTTGCCCCCTAAATTTTACAAACTTGTCCAAGCTCAGAGACTTGGTGAGGATGTCTACAGTCTGATCCTTAGTTGGAACATACCGCAACTATACTAATCCATCTTCTACAAACTTGCGAATAAAAAGACAATGAAGCTCAACATGCTTGGCCCACTCATGGAAGACTGAATTTTTGGCAAGTTTGAGCACCCCTTGATTGTCACAAAACAGGGGTGAAGGGCCTTCTTGAGACATTTGCATGTCAGAAAGCATCCTTTGAAGCAAAACTGCCTCACAAGCTGCCTTAACAGTTTCCTGATACTCTGCTTCGGTCAAGGAAAGAGCTATTGTCTGCTACTTGCTGGTCCATATGACCCCACCATTGCCTAGACTGAAGACATACCCAGATGTAGACTTCCTATCATCAATAGAACCTACCCAATTTGAGTCTATGAAACCAACGAGTCTAGGATCTTTGCTTCTGCCATATAGAATGCCAAAGTTAGAAGTGTCCTTCACATATCTCAGCACACGCTTCAATGCAATCCAATGTTCAGCTTTAGAGGCTATCATGAAGCAAGAGATGTAGCTCATAGCATAACTGAGGTCGGGTCTAGTGGCGGTGAGATAGATGGGACTGCCCACTAATTGCTTGAACGTTGATTCATTCACCACAAGTGAATCCAATTTGCTGATAACTTCAGCCCTTTCTCCATAAATGTAGATGCAGGTTTGCAATTATGCATTCAAAACTTATCTAGCAAACTCCCGGCATACTTCGACTAAGAGATAAAGATACTGCCATATGTCAGCTAAACCTCAACAGCTAAGCAGTAATGTAGAAGTCCCAAGTCTGTCATATCAAAGGACTGGCATAAATTTTGTTTGATCTGCTTGATCAAAAGTGTCGAACTACCAATAACAATTAGATCAACAACATTGATGAAAAGTAGAAGAATATCACCACCAGTAGTTTTAACATACTGATTGGAATTGGAAGGACTCCTTTGAAAGCCTTGATCACTGGGGTACTGATAAATTTTTATGTACCAAGCCCGAGGAGCCTGTTTCCGGCCATAGAGTGCTTTCACCAGTTTGCATACCCGGTGTTCTTTACCAACAACCTTGAAACAAGAAGTTGTGTCATACAGACTTCTTCCAGTAACTCACCATTGAGGAATGCACTCGCGACGTCCATTTGATGGACTTTCCATCCAACCTGGGCTGAAACGGCGAGGACAAGCCGAATGGTACTCATTTTGGCTATGGGAGCAAAAGTCTCCTCATAATCAACACCATCTTTCTATGAGAGCCCTCTAGCAACTAGTTGAGCCTTGTACGTATCAAGGGTTCAATTAGCCTTATACTTGACATTATACACCCATTTGTAGCTAGTGTGCTTCTTCCCAGGTGGAAGATCAAACAGGATCCAAGTGTTGATTTTCAAAGACTATAGTTTTGAACCTCCATAGCCTGATCCCACTCAAGTATACCTTTAGCCTCTAAATAAGTTTGAGGCTCATAAACACTGTGCATGTTGGCCATTAGAGCAAAATTAACTGTATTTTGTTGCTTTATTTTGCTTCTAGCCAATCTACCATCAATGAGCTCATCATCATGAAGATCACCTACGGTCTTGGCTCAACATTTAGGCCAATTAGGCCTAGGACGACTGGAACAGGTTCATCAGGATGCGGATTAAAATTTTCCTGAGGAAAGTTGGGTGGTGCAATATCATGCCTGAGAGACTTCACAACTTTAGAGTCGGAGTCATCTAAATCCCTCCCATCAAGTGGATCTAAAAAAAGACAAACACCCAAATCCCTAGTCTTCAATGGCTGATCCTTAAGGCTCAAAACAAGAGAAGGTAGCTAAAAAGGCCCTCATTCTTCATCAAAGACAACATCCCAACTTTATATGAGACGATCAGTGTCTACATCAATCAGCCAATATGCTTTAAGGTGTTCACTATATCCTATGAACATGAGTTTCTGGCTCTTGGAATCCAATTTTGAGCGCTTGACATTTAGAATCCAAACATAAGTTGTAGAGCCAAAGACTTTCAAGTGACTAATTTTGGGCTTCTTGCCAGTACAGTCTTCCTCAGAGTTCTTAACAGCTTGTATGGGAGACCTATTCAAAAGATGTACAACAGTGTAGACTGCCTTTGCCCAAAATTTCTTTGGAACACTTCTATGTTCCAATATAGACTAGGCCATTACGGTGATTATACGGTTTCTCCACTCAACAACATCGTTTTGCTGAAGGGTGTAATGGTAAGCTAATGCTTGATGCCATGATGTGCACAAAAGTTGGAGAAATCAAAAGAACAAAGTTCCCCCCCCCCATTATCTGACCCGTGAGTTACTATTTGTTGACCGGACTCTTTTCCTACTAAGGCCTTAAACTTTTGAAACATGCTAAACACCTCTAATTTTTGTTTAAGAAAATACACCCACATTTTGCAACTAAAATCATCAACAAATAACAAAAAATACCTGGACCCAGTAACTGAAGAAGTGTGGTACATAAAAATCAGCATGAATCAGTTGTAATGCCTTGGAAGCTCACCAAGTATCACCATCCGAAAATGGAGTCCGATGCTACTTTCCAACCTGACAAGCTCTGCAAACTCCATGATTCTGAGTCTAAATCTTAGGTAAACCAACAACCAAACCCTCCCAAACTAGCTGAGAGAGATAGTGTATGTTCAAATATGAGATACCCATATCGTTGATGGAAGAACTTTTGGCTGCCATGGCATGCTCCTAAGAATCGCCAATGTCAAAAGTCTAAAAAGAACATGATCGTCAAGATCCAAAGCTACAGTAGTGCGAGTGTCCCTATCAACAATACTACATTTGTGCGAACTAAATACCACATCCAACCGCGGAGAGTGTCTCATAATCTGACTAATAGAGAGAAGGTTGAGTTCCATGTCTGGAATGTAGTATATGCTGAGGAAAACTAAATTCCTCCCTCTAGATTGAATTTGCATGTTGCCCTTTTCGACAAAAGCATACTCTTCTCCTCCAAAAATAACTAAATAAATTGATGGTGTGTAATCAGTGAACCAATCTTGACGATGAGTGAAGTGTCGAGAAGCACCTAAATCGATGTACCAGACAAATGATTTGACATGATATGCTGGTCGTTTGGCCATAAAGGCATAGAAGGAAGACTCCTTTTGCTCAGTCTGCTCTGCTACATTGGCCTTCCACTAAGACCCTTCCTGCTTCTTTTGTTCAAAGCTAAGTGTTGCTGACAATCTTTCTTTATCTGACCATACTTGTGGCAATAATTGCACTGAATGTTCTTGGAGCTGTCTTGAGATTGACTTGGGCCTTTCTACTGAGAGGACTGACTTTTCCCTTTGTACTTAACAAAGGATTTTGTTGTGAAGACCTGTTTTGTGGAGGAAAAAATAGCACCACTACCGAACTGCTATCTCCATCAATCCTATTACAGAAGTTTGGTGCAAAGATTTGGAAACTTCAAATCAACATTATTTGAGGTAATGTTGAGCATCTCAATAAAGTGCTCATAAGACTATGGTAGACTTTTCAAAGTGATGTCTTCCATGTCCTCTTCCTCCATCTTCCAACCAGTTGCCTCCAACTGATCACGGGTGTCCTTGATTTTTGTGAGATGCTCTTGCAGAGACATCCTCTCATCCATCATAATCAAGAAAAGCATGTTCTTCAAAAAGAACACACGGCTCTTTTCGAACATTTCATGTAGGCCCTTCAAATGATCCCATATTTCTATAGTTGTCTTGCCTAAGAGTACTTGAGGGGCAGCTAATTGTTGGTGACCAACAATTTAATGAGCATCACGGCTTCCCGATTTTGCTCATCAAATTTGTCGTGATCTTGACCCGACGTTCTAGGACAAGTAGACTTGCCCAAAACAATCTAGTCAAGGCATTGATACTCAAAAATAGTCATCATTCGCTGCTTCCAGGTGTTGTAATTGCAGCTATTGAATTTCTAACTGCCTTCCAACATTAAGTTGGTCAAAGATGCCATCTTTCACGCTTTTTGAGGCACAAAAAATGATGTAAACAAAAGAGACAAAAAACTAGTGAAAAGATAGTCACACACTAATTGCACAAAATACGAGGCATGAATTCCAATGCATAGAGAATATAAGGCTGTGAAACCCTAGCCGCTACCACAAACAAAAACCCTAGCTGATCTGAAAAACTCAAAAAAAAACATGTCTGCAGATATAGTTCGACCTCGGAAATCTTGAAAAAAAAAATACAGAGAAAAACACTTCTTGTTGTCGCTTTGAAGGATTGGCAAAAAACAAAAATAAATTCATGTCTAGGGTGTCGCGTGTTTTGCAAGGAGGTTGTGATGCAAGAAAAACACGGTTACAAACAACAAAAAACGCAGAGAACAACCATAGATAAGGTCATGCAAGTCGAAAAAGCTTGGACACAGGCCAAAAACTAGTGACAAAACACGGGCAGACAAGACGCAATCCATTGCGATTCAAAAAAAATGTCGAAAATAAACTTGTGATTCTTAAAAACAATGCCCTAGAAACAAACTCCATAGAAAGACGCGACATTAAGGTCGCAATTTGGAAGGCAAAAACACCTGATGTAGATGCACGATGCATAGAAATGCGCAATAAGGATTCTAGTAAAGCATTCGAATTTTTCAGACACTTAAAGATAACAAAGAAAATACGACTGTTAAACAAAAGCACAAAAACCAAGGAGAAATCTCACGTGAAAAACTCATGAATTACAGAATCTAAAGGTGCCCAAAAGGTATCCCACTTTGATACCATGTTACAATGATAATTGCATTGTATTAGTTAAAGAATGAAGATGTACATCTAGCAATTACAAAGACAATGTTTCCTAAAGAAACAATCACTCATTGAGGATGGAATTAGAATGAATCTAATCTAAGATTACACTAAAAATACATTATTGATCATTAATAATAAGATATAAAAATATTATTCTATAATATATAAGAATCTTGCCATCTAAAAATAGGCTTCCAAAAGCTTGAACAAATACATTAGTAAATAACTAGAAGAATTTGCATGAAATGCTAAAAATTTAATCTGAAATCTCAAAAGAAAAGGCTGAAGAGTATCTCATGAATAGGCACAAACAGACCCAATTGGGTGGTTGAATGCTGAGGGAGAGTGAAAAAATAAAACAATACCAAACTTAATAGGTACCTATTGAGCAAATGAATTGTGATCCATAAACCATACAATACCTGAGGAATGATATTCTTCTCCATTGCATCTTTAAAAAGAGGAGGAGGAGGCAGATCGAGTCCAAGCATAAGGAAAGGCATTCTACAGACTTCTCTAACCACATTTTCTGGACCTGTTTTATCCTCAACACCAGTTGCTTTTTGTTGTTGCTCCATGTCTTCTTTTTTCTCATTCCCTTTCTTGTTTTGAATTTCTTTCACCACCTCTAACTCACCCTGCTCAAATAAACACATAATACAAATGAACACAAGCAAATAAACTAATATTCTTCATTAAACATGATGAAATTTCTATACTAAGGCCTACACTTAATTAATTCAAGAACCTGGAAACACTTGTAAATGATGCTGCTCTTAGATTTCTTTGTTCCTCCAAGGCCTGAGTGAAGGGTATTTAAAAGCCAAGATATGAACTCCACAGGATCTGACTGCACACCAATGCGGAATCGCTTCTTACTGGCTACCATAACTGCTTGTAGAAATTCATGGGGGCTCACCTGCAAACAAACCCATAAAACAATCATATCATTTGTATATCCTATGCTGTTTTTTTATGTGATTTGGTAAATCAACTCCAAATACCTGTCCCTTGAAATTTCGAGTATGCCATATTTTCCTTGTCAATTCTCCAAATCGATGAACAAGAGGTGACTTGCAGTTCTGATAATTTTCAGGAATAAGAAAAAAGTTTCTTAGAGGAGTAACCCGCATTAGTGATTGAATGGTTACATTGACAAAATCAGTTTCCTTGATGTTGTTGAGACCCACCTGAAATACATTCATTTAACAAATAGTTGCTTTTACGATCCAACCTCTCCTAAAATAATGGCTTAGAGTCTGACATATTTGCTTCTCAAATCCAATCCACAAGACTTGAAGTTACCATGCCAGGTACATAATCTGATCCATCAAGTGCCCTAGACCATTGCTTATTTGTATCAAGTTGCTCAACCTGGTCCCTTGAGAACCTGCATATTAAAGCATGAGCTAGTGACATCATTACAACAACACATTCTTGACATCTACAACTACATTTTCTAAAAATTGATCTGCAGAATTAAATCCAAATGAGTTATCTAAAACTAGCAATATTAAAACCAGGTCAAGTATAAAGCAAATAAAATCAGTCTTTTCACTGCATGGTCTGAGATACAACCTAGCAAGCAAAGAAAATAACAATAAACCACACATTGAGAAAAACATCCTATAAAAACACCTATTGAATATGTCATTCACCTTAACAAAAACAATAAGCTGCAAAATATTAATGCAACCACTTGAAAAAATAATTGCATTTTAACATACACAAGCATGTCAAAGAATTTTATTGAAACATTACCTAAATACAATCAGTGTATCAAGTAAAACTTGAATGCATTTTCATTGTTCAGCAAAGTAATTAATTACACTAATCATTTATATGTTCAACCACAAGTGATGCCTAATCTCCTGGTCCCTATACTTGAAGCACTAACTCTTATACTGCCAAGAAAATATTATTATTCATGATCACTGGAACTCCTAATAACTACACTCGTCCAATTGGCACAAAGAAAAGTTTAGCATGTCTATAAAGAAGTTAAGGTAGCATAACAACTTCCTACACTAATCTTGAGAGGAGGGTTATGCAAAACTTTTTAGATCTTTACAACAGTTACAGAAACCAAACAAAAATAAACATAAATAGCATGCATACCACAACACAATGATTTACATGCGAAAAACCTTTTTGGAGAAAAACCCCACACTCCAAAAGCCGCCCAATAGATTATTTAGAAATCAAAATAGGATACCATATACTTATAGAGCAAGCTCCTCATAAGAGTATCACCAACCAAACATCTCGAGGTAACTCAACAACTATAAGACTTTTACACTCAACCTCCATCTTAGGCACCTAATATCTAGGAGATGCAATACATGAAACCCTCAAACAGTATTACAAAACCATGAGCTATTGATGCAAAAGGAACCTCGGTTCATGAAGATTCTAGCAGTCTCGGTAACTGTCTGGTGGAGTTCGGTTACTTGGCTAGTGATCTTGGTAGAAGGTTGGAGTTTCTCGGTCTTTGGTGATAGTTCTTGGTCGAAGTTTGTTTGGCTTCACCGATGGAACTCGATGGTCGTGGTAAAGGTTCTCAGTTGGAAGTACCGACGGAGCTCAGTGGATGGTCACTCGGTGTTCCTGGTGCTCGGTGCTTGGTTACCAACTGGGACTCAATGGTTCTGGTGCTCGGTGTTTGGTTACCGATGGGGTCTCGGTGTTGCTTACCGGCGCTCGATGTTCTTGCTGACCGACTTGGTTGTTTGGATGAATCGGCTTGGCCGACTAGTGCATTTAATTTGGGTCGCGTTCCTCAAGTTATGGATTGACCGTTGGACGTGTGGGGACCTAGATCTGGCGTGTTGCATTCTCCTATGTGGATCTGGAGGCCGACTTGATGAATTAAATATTTGTAAGGCTATTTGTGAGCCGACTATGGTTGCATTTAATATTTGTATATTTTGGAAGCCAACTGGGTTGTGGGATTTAATTGTTTGTAAAGCCAACTTGTGGCTGATGATTAGTATTTAACGGATGTTTGGGGTAGTTGTTTAGGAAGGACTTGGAGGGATCATGAAAGCAGATCTGAGGGTAGCAGATAAGTGAAGTTGTGGAAAAGATCCTGCGAGGTCTTGCAGATCAGATTGTTATCTGATAGTTTGTAATAGCAGAGCTAGTGGTTTGCATACTTGGAGACAAGGAGATTGCTTGGAGGCTTGCGAGCTCAAGTTTAGATCTGCCTTAGGGTTTCCATTAGTTGCTGATTGTTTTCAGAACTGAACTAGCTGGAGTTGTGTTGGATCTTGACGATCTTGCAGAATTACTTCTAATTGTAATTGGCCGTAACTCGGAAGGCCTTACAGCCGGGCATGTTAATGGGAAATATGTTTTGAAACATATCTAGTTGTGTTGTGTTGTGTTATTCCGCTGTGTTGTTCTGAAGCTGCAAGGTTTGGACTGTCCTTAATTGGATCCACCATCACCTTGGCTACGTCAGCTATTACCACCCAAAAAGTCGTGCCCAACTTATCTCCAATCCAAGATGCCCTATCATGTGGCAAAACATATACCAACACTTGTAACTCCCTTTTATAGCTCATTTATGAGTTTCCCATTTCAAAAGACCCAACTTCTAGAGGCCATAACTTTTGATCTGATAGTCCAATTGATGAACAGTTTAAAGCGCCAAAAAGCTAGCGAAGTGCTATATTGGGCTACTACAACCAACTACCCAATTACAACCACTTTTGGGCCCAAAAAATGCCTTTGAGGCCTTCAAAATTGACTATGGAACTTTCAAATGGAATTTTCAAAAACATAAACTTTAATGTCTTCAAAATTGACAGATCTTGCAAAAAAATTTTGCCAACATGCTTATTTAGCCAATCCATAGCTTTGGGGAAAATTTCAAACCAATTTGTACTCAAATGTAGACTTACTATAAATGGTAACCTTATTTAAATGCAAATTTGAAACATCATTTTCCTAAAATTCTTCCTCCTATCAAATACCTTGCAAGAGCAAAAGGAGTATCCACACTATAATTTAATCGCTAGGGGCCATGAGGCCCATAAACTCCAAACAATCTAAACTTCTTTGTGCTCGCAGCCTTCGTTAAAGAATTTGCAACATTCATCAAAGTCTCCACCTTGATCAACTTCACCTTGCCATCCTCGACCATATCTCTGAAAAAATTGATATTATACATCAATGTGCTTGGTCCTAGCATGAAAAGTTCGGTTCCTACCTAAGTAGATTGCACTCTGCCTGTCACAATAAACTATCACTGCACCTTGTTTTATTTTGTAATCTGAACACAGTCTCTTAAGCCAAATAGATTATTTACAAGCATGAGAAAATGCCATATACTTAGCTTCAGTAGTAGACAAAGCAACCACAACCTATCATTTACTTATCCAACTGATAACACCACCAAATAATGTAAATACATAAGCTCTAGTGGATCTTCTACTATCAATATCACGTGCCTAGTCTAAATCCACATAACCATGAATATCAAGGGAAATCTCGTCTCCTATCGAATTACCATGATAATAGAATGAATACTCTAAAATGTCCTTCAAATATTTAAAGAATCTTTTAACTACATCCCAATGAACTCTATCGGCATTAGACATATACATGGAAAGAAACTCCCACCACTTGGGCAATGTCTGGTCTAGTGTAGACCATAGCATGCAACAAACTTCCAATTGCATTTTGGTAAAGCACTCTACTCGCGTCTTCCATCTCTAATGGAGATATAGGACAATCTGAAGCAAATAACTTCATTCCATCTATAAAAGGAACACATAGTAGTATAGAATCATGCATGTTAAAACTCTTAAAACTAAATTCAAATACTTATTATGACCTAGCCAGAGCTTTTTGCTTATTTTATCTCTTCTAATTCCCATCCCAAGAATGTGCTTAGCTGCACCAAGATCTTTCATTTCAAATTTAACACCAAGTTGAAACTTTAAATTTAAAATCGTTCATTTCCCTTTACAAATGAATGGCATATCATCAATATATAATACAATTTATATGAAATGAAAACCATTAGATTTATAAAAAACACAATGATCTAACTTAGAACACTCAAAACCCAAACTCAACACATGTATCAGATTTATGGTACCACATCCTAAGATTGTTTGAGGCCATACATAGATTTCTTCAATTTACAAAACAAACTACTTTTACCTTTTACCGCGTAGTGCTCTGACTGTGCCATGCAAATATCCTCCTCCAAATCACCACAAAGGAAAGCAAATTTCACATCCACTTGCTCAACCTCTAAATCAAAAGCAGCAACAATAAAAGTAAAAATCTAATGGATGTCATTTCAGCAACAAGAGAAATTATCTCACCATAACCAACACCCTCAACCTAAGAGTAGTCTTTTGCAATGTTATTCTTTTTTAAACCTTTCATTTCTTCATACATAGCAATCTTCCAAGATTCTTCATCATTCATGCCTAATGCCTCTTCTACAGAGCTAGGTTCATCCATGTTATCATTCAAATAAAAAATACATCTCCAATCATCAAGTTAATACCTCCCAGGTAGTTGTCTATACCTTGTAAACCTTCGACTGAGTTGTGTTGGAAGTTCTTCATCCTCTTCTGAAGATTCTAAGGTAGATGATCTCTCCTCAACTTCTTGTCTATCTAGGAATTAGAATCACATTTTCTAATTTAGTTTGTTATGGCTGCAATGAAACAAAAGGAGACATGATTTCTCTATAAATAACATTTCTACTATATATTACCTTTGTGCAACAAGATCCCAAATCTTGTATCCTTTCACACCATAACTATACTTGATAAACATACATTTCACAGCCTTGTTCTCCAACTTTGTTCGCTTTTCCTTTGGCGCATGTGCATATATCTCAACCAAAAACTCTAAGATGTCTCAAAAAGGGTTATGACCCAACCATGCCTCGATTGGCATTTTATCAACAAGAGTTAATGTAGGAGACCTATTAATTAAGTAGCAAGCAGTGGCAACAGCTTCAACCTAGACTTTTGTTCTAGACTAGAACCACTCAGCATACTCTTATCAATGTCATGTCCATTCTTTCTGCAACTCCATTACGTTGTGGAAAATACGAAGTTGTCTTTTGTCTATGAATGCCACAATCTTTACAAGATCTATCAAAATCATTAGAACAAAATTCATCACCATTTTCAATCCTCAAAGATTTTATTTTCTTTCCATATTGCAACTCAACCAGTGCTTAAGATTATTTAATAGACTGAAAATTTCAGATTTACTCTTTATTAAATATACTCATGTCCTTTGGTTATACTCATCAATAAAGGAAATATAATATGTGGATTTTGCGATGGAAGGAATATCTACAGGACCAAACACATCAAAATGAAAAAGATCCAATACACCACAAGATTTATGAGAGCTCGAATAAAATTAAACACGGTTTGGTTTTCTATAAATGCAATGTGTTGGTTCCCAAAACCACAGATTGGAAATCCAAGAGCTTGCCAATTCTCCAATAGGATTCCAAATCAATTCTGGCCAACGAACGAAAATAGTCCAACTTCCCTTGCACTTTAGGCTTCGCTACACCTAGGCAGGTAAACCTTCACCTCGAACTTGATCACCTTATTCAAGGCTTTTCTATAGCGAATTTAGACTTGGTGAGTTCTTCAGTTGGCAAAATCCTCAAACTTGATCAATATAAAAGTTATGTGATTGCTTGAAATGGTTGTATGTTTATGTAAGGTTTTTCAATAATGGAGTTGATGCTTGCAAGAAGGAATATATAGATTTTTTACTTCAACTATAAATCCAATAACTATATTTCAATGATTTTAAAAGACCAGTGCCTTTGCTCATCCAGGCAACAAAGTCAACTACAACAAGGATTATTATGTACAACTTTATGAGACAATATTTATTTAAATATCATTAATTACCCTCATGCTCTGCAGAAGACAAATCTTATATGCAATTCTCCATTAGTCCAAAAGGAATTTAACTTCTCCGCCTAGAAGTCTGATTAGACAGAGATAAGGAAACACATTTATATTTCACACTATTTTGATTGTCGAACAAAGAATGCAGGAAAAATCCAATGCATAAGCTTTATCAAAATCATTCAATAATCATCTTATTAATCACAAAGGACGAAGCCATATATTCTACTCCTTATCCCTTCGTACAAATAAATATATATCCTTCTTTTGAATCTCTTCTTGCTTTTCCTTATTATCCCTATTTATATTTACAATATAGAGGGTTGTGACTTTTTGGAAATAATCGAACCTCTTATTGTAATTGCACCTTTTAATTTCCTTTTACTAATATTATCACAACTTTTTAACACAAGCTTTTAATGATTAGATTTATCATTTACAGCATATCCATTAAAGAATTTCTGAATGCACTCTATACACGATGGCTATGCAAGCCACTCGATTTAAAATTGTTCCAAATGACGCACCCAACTTTGACTAGTCTCTGTTTCGTATCCCAAGTTTGGCAATATCTCCAGGCACTTAGCAAGGAGGCATTTCCCGTGAATTTTGTCTTGAATCCAAACGGCACCAAGAATGTCCCACAACATCATCGTCTGTTTAACTGGCATCTAGATGACTTCCTTAAGACTCACAATGTTGTCATAATCATATATCGAGCCACTTCGGTAGTCCCTGGTTTTTGTATTTGTCGTAATCTTCTATCACACCCAATTTCCATACAATCGCAACTTGTTCTGAATGCTTCATATATTTTATTGGGCCTTCTAGAATTCTCAATTTTAATCTCTATCATTCATCATCTCATCAATAGGCTTCTCGTGTCTCAACGAATTCAAAAAACCACCCATCTATGAATTGCGGTAAACTGTGAAGAATACGCTCATCTCCAAGTATAGAATATCTCCTCCCTAAGTAGTTGTAGTATGCGATGTCCAATACTGTAGCGATATCTTGATAGATGATATTCCTTCTCTTGCTTTGTGCGTTTGGCAAGTTTAATGTCTTTGCAATTAATTTCTATCTCTCTCGGCACATGATACCTGACATGGTAGTGATGTGTCCAAATAATCTTCAAGCACGGTGCCTGTGGAAAAATCCCAATGTGATTACAGAGTCCCAACATCCTAATTCCAAGCTTGAATGCTGGCTCCCGATGACTCCCTTTTTTGCTTTCAATCTAACGTGTTGTGTTCATCACTGTATTTTTCTTCATTTGACATTCCTCAGATTTCTTAACGAGAACACAATATATACTTCACAAAATCATTCTTTACCATTGACTTTATTCAAATATGTATGCACTCTGTTAAACGTTGTTGCTTCTGTGATAAAGATAGGTTTTGTAATCATTCTCTTCTATATCGTGAATCATGTCTATCTTAATATTAGGCTGATTGAGGCTGAAAAATTAAGGCTCCATCACAATGCTCACAAAAATCAAAATCAAGATTACAATCATTTAAAGCTTCAACAAGGTTTTTATTTTTCAAGTTCCTTAGAGCTTTCTCTCCAATGTGACCAAGTCTTTGGTGCCATAACATAGTCTTATCTACAAGTAACTTTGATTTAGAAGGAAGAGCACCATTAGGCACCCAAAATCCATGAACATCTACTGAAGGTGAAACCCTCACCTCTTCCAACGAACTATCCAGAAATTTTCTTTTCATATAAGTACTATTACACTCAACAGTATATGCATCCAGCTTATACAATAAGCCAAATCTAACACCTTTGGCAATCACCATATGCATCCAGTTTGCTCCCAAAAAAACAAATTTTGTGCTAGTCCAAGAATATGCAACACACCACTAATCCTAATTATTCTCCCATCAGGATCCCTGATTTTAACTTTACCACAACCGACAATACCTAAATGAGAATCATAAACCAAGAACACCTTAGCTCCACATTCTCCATATATAGAAAACCAGTCTCTATTGAAGGTCATATACAAAAATGCACGTGATTCAATTAACAATGGATCATTACCTGCACGAACAACCAAAGCTGCAATAAATGCATCACAGTCTTCCTTCTTAGGCTTTGTATCATAATCAAGTTTCTTTTTCTCCTTATTTTCTTCTTTGCGCTCAGTGTCCAGGCTTATCACAACTCTGACAAATGACTTTGGACTTTCCAAGAGATTTACATATCCCCTAAAACTTGGATTAATTATGCTTCTCATTCTTCTTGCCCTTTTTTCATAGGTCTCCTCCTCATCTCTTCAAAAAGCAAAGAAAACACATCTTCAATCTTCAAAATAAAAATAAAAACTGCCAATAGTCATAACAGATTGTTCTTCAAACATGAAGAAAAATTGATGGCTCTCTATACAATGAAAATGAGAAGGGGTGGAGGGGACTCCATCCCTCACGATCCTTTCTTTAAAAAAGGATGATTTGATTTATGGCCTATTGCTTCTTTTGATATTTCTTGCTCTTCAATATATGCCAATACTTGTGCTTCAAAAATGCCTTTACCATCTATAGTTGGACAAAATTTAATGCCTTGTTTAGAAATCTTGCACAAATGGCTTTTAACCCAATTGAATGAGCCCAAATGTGTAACTTTACAACGACCCCAAATCCAAACATAACCTCAACCACTTGGACGCTTTCATACTATTTCAGCATATTTCCAACGGGGAGAATTTGGGTTAGTTTTGAAGAGGGATTGGCTCATGGAGCTGGAAATGGTTGCCATTGTAATACTTAAGACAACAAGTTCAATAAACAACACATTCGAAGAATTGAAACAAATGAAGTTTGAATACAAAAATATATAAATACGACTTAATAGTTAATTCACTTTAAAAAATTAAGCATATATTATAGATATCTAGAACAAAAACAAAGCAAAAACTTCCAAACAAAACAAGAGAGTTCATTTGTAAAATAAAAAATGTTGGGAAAAAAACCAAAACTTCAAATAATCTATACATCTTTTGAAGAAATCTCCTTGACAACAAACAAAAACTTGCAAATACATAGGAATAGCACAACAACCAGTTTGGAGAGTTCAACAATCAATCTTCAACTTTATTTGTGCAATGGCAAGCAAAAAAATAAGTTCAGCAACGAAGGAAAATATTTTTGTTTTTCATTTGCAATATGAAAAGTGAATTTGCTTTTGCCTTTTAGATGTTTGTATGTAACATTTTAGGTTTAGGAGGCGAATGGCACTTTATAGAGTTAAGAAAAAGCACAATACAATAAAAAATGTGAAAAATTTTCAATTAGATGTGTGAGACGGAAAAATTCTACCCAAGTTCGTCAAGATCCAAACCCACAGGTTGTGAGCAAGACCCTGCTCGAACCCACAAGGGAAAAAGCCCGGATCCAAGTCCAACAAGATCAAAGCCTGAGGCCTCCTATAGGTGAACTGGTAACACACACACAAAATATGTATGTATGTAATGTATGTTTGCAACATAAGTATGTAAGTACGTCTTACGTATGCATGTAATCTTATGTTACAATATATTGTTATAGTAACTATTTACTATTAATATATGGATTAATAATATAAATGTTCCCTCAAGGCTTGTTAACCTTGGTGATGGGTGAGGTGGTCATTGTCACAATACTCGCATCATTTCATTTACATATATCGAACTAGGTGTGTCTAGAGCTATATGCGATAAGGTTGTTTTCCAGTTAGAGGGGGGGTTTCGCTATGAGCATTGTTGTCTCTCTTGGTCATGCTCCATCGAGAGCTATCAATCAGGTCTTCTAACTACAGAATTCTAAACCTTATCTCTAACTCTACAACTTGTTTACTACTACTTCTATCGACTCATTGAATCTATCCTAAACACTACTTCCCAATTGATTGGCTCAGTCCAAACATAACTTCACAAGAATAGTTCACGGAATCATCTATCGTACCACACATTGCATAAATGAAATTTAATCTAGTTCACACTTTCTGAAAATAAACTCTAATTCTAATTTGCAATAAATCAAATTAGATTACACTTGCATTAATGAAAAGAGCACGCTTAACCTAAGAGCACACATTGCTTAAAAAGTAAATAAGATTCCATGATTGAACTCAACAAAGATCTTGTCTAATCTCTACTAATTCAATCAACTTTAACATCTACTAATAACATTGTTGGAAAAGAAATGGAACTAATTTTGAAGCTTAAGATTAATCTAATTTAACACCTATCCAAAACATACATAAAGGAGTAATACTTCTAATCTGAATTGCACAAACAGAACAACTATTAATCTATGGAAATTTGGAAGTGCTGAAACGAAATACTGAAAATTACAATCTAATGAACATGAAAGAAATAACAAACAAAAATGAGATCATCTTCCTCCAAAAGGGAGGGCCCTGCTCTACCTCCGAAGGGATCTTACACAACACCAAAACTAAATCAACTTCTTCAAATTTTCATTCAAATAAACCCCCAAAGGGGAGTACACCAGAGTTTATGATTACAAACTTGCAGAAATGAAAACTAAGAATAACAGACTAGTTCGAGTAACTTCTAACTTACTACACCAACTAGGTAGATATACCCTTAATTCAAATTCAAATTCAAAGAATGCTAACTTAGATAACTGAGTGACAGTTATAGAACAGAAGAATTCAAACTGGATGTTCTAAATAAAATCCTTTATCGAACAGTAATGGAACTAGAAGTTCCAACACAACCAACGGAGTTGACTCCAAGCTGGATCAGTAATAAATGTGATGAGCGACTTGGAGCATTTAGGAGCTCCACGTAGGCACAAACAAAGATCAAGAACCACCACATCATGAAACAACTATCTTACATAAATTGAAACATGATCCACTAGAATAGGCATGAAAATATCATATCAAAGGCCACGATCTCATTGCATTAATCATTAATTCAAACATATAGAATAAACATTCATTTCAAAATATCATTTATAACTCAACTCCTAATTAGCCATACATAATCCAAAAGAGATAATATATGAGTCTTCAATTTACTGTCATATATACTAATTACCAAAATGTTATAAGTTTTTGACCACAAAGTATATAACTAAAATATCAGACTCATCATCCTCCCCTTCCTGCATTCAACCATGTCCTCATGGTTGTGGGTCTGGCAAATCTCTATTCATTTGCTCCATCCATATCACCATATCAAACCTCTGCCTCCTATACTCTGCATATGTCCTTGGTTGTATGTATCCAAGGAATTCTACAATCCTTCTCTGCAAATCTGTTGATGTATTACCTGTCAACTGAACTTGGATCATTCAACCGAAGTGTAGGCATAATAATAATGGGAGGTCTAAACCTTATTCCAATCCAATTGTTCCACTATCTATGCTACAACTGTTCTAACTCTACTTACACTCCAAGCAATGTTAGTAGGGGATATAGGTTCCCTCCTTAATGGTACATGTATGGAGTTTTATATTTCTTTAGATGCTTGTAGGGCTCAATGTGGGAGTTAATTCTGAACATCCCTACAGCATCTAATACTATCCTCCAAATTCCTGATATACATGGGTGTTATATCCCTAAGTCTAGCTATTGCAACAAATTGACCTTTGAAGGTCATTCAATTTGGGATTTCATCTCTCATGGGGATGCCTATCCTAGATTGGGCTTCCCTATAACTTTTAATTCTATCCTCCCACTCTACTTGATTTTGCAAAAGTGACACAAAGGACCTAATTTGCAATTCCCCTACAAATTGATTCAAGAATGACTGTGGATAGTGACCCGAGAGAAAACCATGCTCAGAGTATTCACACATTTGATTTTGAACTAAAAGATGACTTCTCATAAAATCTTCTAAAAATTCAAAATAATTCTCATAATCTACGTTCCTCTTTAATACCAACTGATTAATTTTCCATTTTAAAAACTATTATGTCAAGAACAAGGCATACACACCAAATGGCTTTTGCATGGCTAGCAAGGCAAATGGTAATTCCACAACTTGCTCCAATCTCTAATTAGCTTCGTCTTCCTTATTTACTTTCTCAAGTTCTTTCTTTAACTGACCATTTCCATGTTTATACTTCATTGAAGACAACGACATGTATCTTGGTGGAGCTGTGGAGGTGGAAGCTTCATGATCATTCTATCTTGAAGACTACCTTCTCAATTGCTATTCCTTTCTCATTAATTCCTCCTTGAATCTTTTTACCTCGTCTGCATTTGAAATAGCTTGTGCATTTGCCTGCCTTAGTGTATCTTCAGTGTCATTGAGTTGTTTCCTTCTATTATCTACCTCTCTTACTAATTGTTGGACAATTTGCTCCACATTGGCCATTGTCTGCTCCAAGCATTCCTCCTTTTTCTTTAAAACCTCTTCATAGGCAAGACTTCTTTTGTTTTCCTCAATTTTTGTCACAAGGCTCAATCTCCTACTTTAAACTATTTGCTCACAATGTTCTTATCATGCCATGCTTTCCTCTATTTTTGAACTATTTCTATATTTGTACCTCTTTTATACTCCACGGTACCAACCATTTGTTTTTGGGTCTACAATATGGTGGCAGTAATACGCAACTACCCCATACTCCTTGCCAGAGGCACCCACAAGTTCTCAGAGATAATCTATGATCCTTACACCTTTGTAAAACTTTGTTTAGACTTTCCAATTCTTCATCAAATGTCTTACCATGAAGAATGGAGTCATCCATATATACTTCCACACGTGTAGTGGTTAAATCTGCAAAAATAGCAAGTACAACCCTCTGAAATGTTGCAAGTGCACTACAAAGTCCAAATGGAAGATCTCTATATGCATATGTACCCCAAGGACACATAAAAGTTGTTTTGTCTTGATTCTCAAGCGCTACTTGAATTTGGTTGTACCCTCTAAAGCCATCAAGAAATGAGAAGTAACTACTACCAGCTAGGTTATCAAGAACTTGAAAAATAAATGGCAAAGGGAAATAATCTTTTTTTGGCTTTGTTCAACTCTCTATAATCCATACACACATGCCATTTACCATTCTTTTTAGGGACAATTACTAATGGGGAAACCCACTGATTGTTCGAAATAAATAAATGAAACCAACTTGCAATAGTTTTTCTATTTATTGTTTCACAAAATCTCTCAAGGCAAGGTTGATTCTTTGTTGAGCCTGTCTCATAGGTTTAACATCCTTTGTATAAATGTGGTGTGTACAAATTGTTAGATGAATTCCTCTCATGTCTTTGTATTCCCAAGCAAAGGCTTTTGTGTGATTTTCTAGCACTTGTTTCAATTCTTTTTCTTGCGTGGAGGACAATGTCCCATTAATGAAGAGTGGTTTATCTTCATTAACATAATCTCCTTAATCCCATTCTGAAAATCAAATGAATCCCCTAGAAGAGTATTCAAAGGATGAGGATGTGGTAACAATTGATGCAAAACTTTCTTATGATCCTCATCCTCTATATATTAAAGAACATACTTCGAGGGGTCCTTCAAAATTCTCTTCTTTTGAAAGAGATACCTAAATTTCAAGAGCAATACTAAACTCTTCTTCTTGTTCTAAATATTCATGATATTCTTCCACATGTTCAGTAAGTGTAACCATTACTGGTTTAACAATTTTATATCCCTCAGAATCCATATCTTCATCCAACTAGAATTGAGTTTCTAATTGCATAACTGGTTTAGCTAGAGGATAAAGAGATAGCTATTTTTGTCTAATCTCATTGGAAATTGTTATATTGCCCAACTTACACGCAATTAATGTTGTTGTAGTTGCTAACCAAGGTCGATCTAATATAATTGGGTGACTAGTGTCTTTCTTTCTTCCTTTCAACACTAGTAAATCAATTGGATAGTCCCAAGTATCAATTGTAACCATCACATCCTCCAAAATTCCCTCAGGTTTAGCAAGTGACTGATCTGCCAATGAACAACAATTGTTGTTGGTTGAACTCCTATCCTTCCTAACATCTGAGTTGTATCAGCTATGATGACATTTATAGCTGCCCCCAAATCAATTAAGACATTCTTTATCTCAACGCCTCTTTGAGTAATCACTGGACTTCCAAGGTCACTGTATTTTTGAGGAAGTAACTTCCCTGAGAAAACATCAAAGAGTTTCGCCCCAATTTGAATTGTAGAATGGAATTTCTTCTTCCTTCCAAATATCTTTATACAAAGTGACTTAATGACCTGATTAATATCTAGAATATCCTTGGTAGCTCTTAAAAGAGGTATCTCAATAATAATCTTCTTTAGTTCTCTAAGAAGTTGAGAATCTTCTCCTTAATGGTCTTGAACATCCAATTTACAAGGAAAATTTCTATTCCTCAATTGGATATCATTTATTTCAATGACATTCGAGCCAACAGGATTGGAATCAACATTAAATTCTTGTTGAGAACAATTATTCTTAGGATTTGGTACAGGTTGAGCTGGTATTTGAGGTTGATTAACTTGGTCATTAGTTGCATTAGGACTAGTCAACAGTGGTGGAGATTGTGCCCAAGGGCACTTGGCTCCTTGATTCTGCCATGGTTGATATTGTGCTTGATTTTCTTGTCACCGTGGTTGATTCCATTAAGGTGCCGCTCACTCTAGTGCTCCCCATGGCATAAGAGGCAGTTGCATTGGCATTCAAGGAGTCCAAACTCTGATTAGACCAAGTATTCATAGCCCAATTGGCTCGAGGCACAAATTGACCTTGATAGGAATTACATATTGCATTTTGTTGTCTTTGCCCTATATAGTTCAGTTCTTCTTCTAACACAAGTGCTCTCTTTAGATGATTCTTTGTTTATGGTAGAAGACTACACGTGCTTGTTGAGTGCAACTTTTCACATATTTCACAAATGTCAACAATGGTTTAAAGGGTACTCTCTCAATGGATGCTTCTCTCTACATTTAGGACACTAAATAGCCAAGGGTTTTGTGTTTCATCTATCAAGTTGAGTATTAAGATGTAACATATGCTACCTCTTCCATAAACTTTGACACATCATAAGAGGAACCTCTATTTCTCCTAGAACCTGTAGTTCTAACTCTAGTCCTAGAGTAGTTCCAACAAATTTTCACAATCTCATCAAAGGTGAGTTTGTTGATATCTCTTTTCCCAATTAAGTTTAAGGATTCTCTTAATTCGTCATCTATATCTCTCAAAAAGATAACCTTGTTGATCTCGGTATCTAACCCATTGGCACATCTCCTATGGACAAATTGAAATCTATCAACATAATCTTCCAAGCTTTAATCTTCCATCTGTTTCATGCAAGCAATTCTTCTTTCCTATCTCTCACTTGATACCAATCTTCATATTTGTCCAAGATGTATCCATCTCATTCTTGAAGAACAATTAAGCAATACTGAGAGGGGGGTGAATTAGTATTGCTGTTATAAAATAAAATTGCAAACTTGAAACACATAATCAATAATATAGAAAAAAGAGCAAACACAAATGAAGACACCAAATATCTCTCGTGGGAAACCCTTTCGGGTAAAAAACCACAGCATCAAAACACTTTCACTGAATGGGCACCAACTCACAAAAGCAGAAGCACCAACTTCCCTCTTCAAAAGAAATGTAGAAGCACCAACTTCCAGAGATTATACTACTTGTTCAAAAGGTAGACACTAAATGCAACCAGCTATCATCCCCTTAAAAAAAAAAACACACACACACGCAACCAACTTCGTCTCTACAATACCTTAGAAAACTTCTCCAATATTTCACCCAGCTCACTTGAAAATCAGTCAACACTCACAAAAATCATTTTTAATATATATATATATATATATATATATATATATATAACCCAGTATCTTTACACGGCATCTCTCAATTGAAAACGCACCACACCAACCATAAACCCATGCACAACTACTTTTATAAATTACAGACATTTTTAAGAAGTACTACATACTTTCTTCAAGAATCGACGGCTCCACTAAGTAACACCCAACTCAAATAAAATGCACAGCCCAGTCAAATACATCACATGGCTTTTTCCTTTCCAGTCAAAACTGAAGCAAGCAACACCCAATGCTAGTAATATCCTCACTATTTAATTGTTTCCTTCAATAATCCAAAAATAGATGTAATGCACAGCTCCAGGAATTTCATTTAAAACACCTACAGGTACCACGATATCAAGAATAGTCATTGCTAAAAAGAATCTAAAGCTGACTCATATGATGTCAGCATACACAATATAAAAATGCCACAAATAATATAACGCTCAGTCGACTCTTATTTATTTTGTCTTCACAACATTGGAAAATATTATTTTATTTACTGCCTTACTCAAAACTCACGTATCCCCCAAAAAAAACACGACCCTTTGAAAATTCAAAGGTTGACATGTCAATCTGATGAAGTTGCTTATAGAGACAAGTGGGCACTTAAGATGCTAAAGCAGACACTCACCCTACTCAAACAGACATAGGCAACTCAACCAGCTGAAGCTAGTCAAGCAAGTCAAGCAGGTCAAGCTAGTCAAGCTCCTCAAGCAAGTCAAACTCCAACAATGACAACAATGACAAAATGTCCAACAATCTCCCCCTTTTTGTCATTGATGGCAACACAGTCTACAACAAGCCTGCGATAGAAACCAAGACCTTCACTGAAACAAATTGCTCCCCCTGTCTTACTACTCGCCCTTTGACATCAATGACTAAAATAACATGTAACCAAACTGCAACCAAACTGAAAACCTGAAACATGGCTGAAAAGTTGAACCAATGAAGCACTCCCCCTGATATAGACAACTCATCAACGATGGAGTGAAATCACTCCCAACTTGCATCTCAAGAATTCAAACATTTCTTTTTGTAGAGGCTTTGTAAACATATCTGCAATCTGCTCTTTAGAAGACACATTCCGACTTAACAATTTGATTAGTAACTTATTCTCTTAAAAATGATACTTAATAGGAATATGTTTAGTACGAGAGTGCATAACAGGATTTTTTGAAATATTAATTGCACTTGTATTGTCACAGAAAATAGGGATGGGGTGATCATACTCAACCTTGAAATCCTATAGTGTATGTTTCATCCAAATAACTTATGTGCAGCAAGATACAGCTATTATATACTCAACTTCCACTGTAGACAAAGAAGTTGAGGCTTCTTTTTTGCTTAGCCATGAAACAAGGCAGCCACCAAGGAAGAATGCACCTCCACTTGTGCTCTTCTTATCATCAATCAAACATCCCCAATTTGCATCAGTGTAGGCTACAAGTGAAAAATTATTACCTCTAGGATACCACAACCCATAATCCATAGTACCCTTCAGATACTTGAAAATCCCTTTAACAGCTTGAACATGTGTATTGTTAGGGGCAGCCTGAAATCTAGCAACATAACCAATAGCCTGCATAATGCTAGGTCTAGTAGTTGTAACATACAACAAACTTCCTATCATAGACTTGTAAAATGTTTGATTCATATTAGGAGACATGTCAAATTTACTCAACTTACATCCTGTTACCATAGGAGTACTAATAGGATTACAATCCTCCATTCTGAACCTTTTCATCATTTCTCTAACATATTTTGTTTGAGAGATGAAAATACCTTTCTCAGATTGATGAATTTGTAAGCCAAGAAAGAAAGACAGCTCACACAACATGGACATTTCAAACTCCTTCATACTAGATGCAAAAACTTTACACATTTGTTCACAATCACTCCCAAATACTAAATCACCAACGTAAACAACAACAATCAGCATGTGTTTACCTTCCTCTTTCACATACAAGTTGTTGTTTGCTATGCCTTTTTTAAAGCCTTGCTGCTGCAAATAACGATCCAGCCTATCATACCAAGCATGCGGTGCTTGTTTAAGGCCATAGAGGGCCTTCTTCAGCTTGCATACATAGTTTTGATTTTCTGTTAACACGAATCCCTCTGGCTATTCTACATACAGTTCTTCATCCAAGTTACCATTTAAAAAAGTTGATTTAACATCCATTTGAAAAACTTTAAAACCTTTAAAGGAAGCAAATGCCAAAAACATTCTAATTGTCTCTAAGTGTGCAATAGGGCCAAAAGTTTCATCATAATCAATACCTTCTACTTGTGCATACCCTTTGCATATAAGCCTTGCCTTGTTTCTTACCACTTGACCATCCTCATTCAGTTTGTTCCTGAAAACCCACTTGGTGCAAATTACGTTCTTGTCCTTAGGCCTTGGAACAAGTTCCCAAGTACCACTCTTTTGGATTTGATCTAACTCTTCTTTCATAGTTGCTACCCATGACTTATCTTCAGATGCTTGTTCATAAGTTTTTGGCTCAAACATGGATAGTAAAGAAATGTCTTCATCTTCACAATAATTTACTTTCCTTCTTGAAGCTAGCTAGGTCTGTCCTCTAGCATAATCTGATTGATTGGATGATTTTTCTCAACAAACCTTGAAGTAGTCTTCATAGAGTTTCTAATCATTGTCTTATTTTGATCATGTAGAGGTGTTTCTTGACTTGAAGTATCTGCTGTCCCAACCTGATTATCTATTGATCCTTCCTCTGTATGGGTTTCAAAGCCTTCGTCTTGATTGTTTTCAAGAGAATTCTCAGCATTCATGCTTGCTGTCCCAACTTGGCCATTAGTAGGAATTTGCTGATCTACTTTTTCAGCCTCATCTCCCTGCATACTATCATCACAACTAGAAAACTTTTTAGTAGCATTGCCAACCTCATGAATTTTTACATTAGTGCTTTCAACAATCTTATATAACCTCTTGTTAAAAAATTTATAAGCTTTACTTTTTGAAGAATATCCTAGAAAAACACCCTCATCAGCTCTGGGATCAAATTTGTCTAAGTTGTCTCCATCTCTCTTTATATAACAAGGGCTACCAAAAACTTTAAAATGCTTAACAGAAGCTGTCTTACCATTTCATAGTTCATAAGGTGACTTGTTGTGCTTAACTCTAATCAAACCTTTGTTTTGAATGTAAACAGTTGTATAAACAGCCTCCTTCCAAAAACATTCACTTGCCTTAGATTCATTCATCATGCTTCTAGCCATTTCTTGAATTGATCTATTCTTTCTCTCAACCACCCCGTTTTGTTGAGGTGTTCTAGCAGCTAACTGTCTCTTTATCCCATGATTTTCACAAAAGCTTATGAAATCATTTGATATGAACTCTCCATCATTATCTGAACAAAGGTACTTAATTTTCAGACCTTTTTCAATTTCAACAAGTGCTTCAAAAACCTTGAACTTCTCCAATGCTTCAGAGAGACTTCCTTCTTTTTCTTTCTCCAAACTTTAATCTCTTTAGCCTTGTCCTTTGTTTCAACCTTCTTAGAAAAATCTGTCATGCCACTTTTACAAAATCTTGCAGTATGACCAAGATTATTGCATTTATAACAAATAACATTGTAATTTCTTAAAGGAGCAAATGAATTCCTATTTGCAAAACTAAAATCTCTTCTAGCAACCATTCTACAGTTTATGGCTTTGTATCCAAAGTAATTACAAGTAAAACAATAACCATGAAAGAAAGTATTATTAGACCTGGTCAAGTGTGCTTGTCTGGAGGTTGGCGGCTGTTTGAAATCATTACTTATGATCTTTGTTGTAGAACCCCTTGAGCCGTCACCATTAAGAGCTTGTTGTTCTTCTTTTGATGATTTAGAACATTGACCTTCTTCTAGGCCAACTCTACATTTGTCTGAAGATTGTTTTTGAGAGGCTAGAAGATCATCCAAAGATAGTGAACTTTTCTGGCTTATCTCTTCTTGATTCAACAGTGTTGATGATTTACCAATCTTTCTGAGTGAAACAATTTCAGCTTCCAATTTCTTAACGTTTTCTTCTTTCATCTTAATCTGATTTTTAAGGTCTTCTTGAATCTTCATTGCCTCCTCATTTTGAGCCTTTCTACTTCTTCAAGTGTCTTAATTTTCTTGGTCTTTTCTTCACTTTCTTGTTGGAGCAGCCATCAACTCTTGTTCAAGGTCAACTTCGTCCTCCTCTTCATCAACATGTTCTTCATTCTCTTGATTTTCATCACTTACTTCATCAGCAGAATCTTCATGTTCTTGATTTTTCAGCATGTACTTCTTCCATGGCCATGTACAATATATCTTCAACTAAGGATTCTCCATATGTTTCTGAAGTTTCTCCCAAATCTCTTTAGCTGTATAACAATGCATGACTTTCACAAGTTCTGTCTCAGATAAACAACTTAAGATCGCATTCATAGCTTTTGCATTTCTATCAAAAGCCTTCTTCCCATCAGCATCTGTTGGAGGAATTTGAGGAATTGTATAACCAATCTTCACACTATTCCAGACATCAAAACCAGGAGACTTTAGATATGTAAGCATTTGAACACTCCAAAGTGTAAAGTTGGAGCCATCTAATAAGGGAACTCCACACAAAGGATGATCTTTAGTATTAGGTTCCTCTACAGCCATGAATAATATCTCATCTTTTAAGGGCTCCTCATCACTACCATTTGATGAACAACTCTCTTCTTTAGAAGAAGACCCCTTTTGAATTGTTTAGTCCTTTTTCCTTTTCCCTTGTATTTCTTTTTGTTGTCCTTTGACTTTTTTTCAAATCTATTGTCCTCATCTTTCTCATTGGGGCATTTAGCTGCAAAATGTCAAACTTGGCCACAATCTGAAACACTTGAAAGGTAACTTACCTTTGTATTTTCCAGAGCCCTTTTTGAGTTTTCTAACAACGTTTGCTTCTTCACAATCTGAATCACTTTCAGAGCTCTCACTAGAAGCTGATTCCTTTTCTTTACCTTTCTTAGAAGTTTTGAAAGTTGTCTCCCTTTTTGATGTAGATTTAGTATTTATCCGCATCTCATAGGCTGTTAGAATTCCATGGAGCTTGTCAACTATCATACTGTCAAGATCTGCCATCTCTTCAATAGCTGAAACCTTAGCATCAAACTTCCAAGGTAAACCTTAAGATCTTTGGAACAATAACTTTATCATCAATGGTTTCTCCTAAACCTTTCAGAGAATTTACAACTTCATCAACTCTCAAAAAATAAGCTGCCACATTTTCTTCTTCCTTCATTTTCAGACTTTCAAACTGCATCCTGTCAGTTTGGAGCTTGGCTTTCTTCACCTTATCATCACCTTCATAGGCATTCTTGAGTTTATCCCGCATGGCTTGAGCAGTTTCACAGTGCATGACCTTAACAAATTCAAATTCAGAAAATCCACATAGAATTACATTCATGGCCTTAGCGTTGCTCTCAAAGGCTCTCTTTTCATCAACAGTGGATGGAGGATTTTGGGGAATAATGCAACCATTTACAACACTCATCCAGACTTCAAAACCTAGTGACATCAAATAAGTCTTCATTCGAACCCTCCAAAAAGCATAATTCGAACCATCAAACAAAGGTGCTTGATTTGTAGCAAGCCCCTCCAGAGCATTCATTTTGAATCCCAGCAGATACAACCTTCAAGCTTTTAAGCTTTTGCAGAAGTGTAATGTCCCCTGTCCAGTCCTATAGGATTTGGGACTGATTTCTTTAAACTTAATCACAAGAGACTTCTTTCCCAACTTAATTTGTTCACAATTCTATAAATGAATGTACTGAATGTTATTCTGCAATGGTTGTTTGCTATCATTAATTCTGATATGAATCCTATAGCGATATTCAATTCTTATTTCAATGTAATGGACTCTGATCTATAATTGTATAGGCTTTAGTTATTATGGAGATCATTGTTGTTTATTGTTGTCTAAGACTTTATAATTATGGTTTGTCAAAATAATCAAAACTCCCTTGTGAACATTGCATATTTTATTAATGAATACAGCTGCTGTCTTTGAGATTTCAATCAGAATCAATGTCTTTGTCTCAACTGGTGCGTAGTAAACTTAGTCGCTTTATCCAAGTTAGCCACCGTTCATGAGGAAGGATCGGTAGATGTTGGGTATAAGTCTACGCAGATGTGAATGGCTCCCTCACCCCTTTTTTCCTTCTGACGATGCTCTTCTTCCTCTCTGCCCCCGATAGAATGAATTCGAATGCCTTCTTATATTTTGTTTGTGGAATGATAAGGCATGATGCTAAAGAGACATGTCTTAACATTAACCTCTTTACCTTGTGTTAAACGTACCACTTCATGTTAATCTTTATTGGTACTTAATTAACTTGCGCTTGATTGATGCATTATGATGCGGGTAATCTATTGAACATTGTTACATCCTTTCTTATGCCTCTAATATCAAATATTAATCTCTTTCGTGTATGCTTTCATTATTGTTGATAGTCTCTAATTGTCTCCATTAATCATTCTGTCTGAGTATCTAATTATATCGACGAGTTGATATTTGCCATGCGTTGGCATCTGTAGAAGAGCATAAGATATCGTGGTTGAAGACGATGAGGTGACTGTATGTAGTCTCAGTCTTAATTCATTTGTTGAGCAGTATTAATCGATGATCTTCTTCCCAACAACAATTTCCCTCTGCAGAGATATTAACGGCACCCCCTCAAATACTTTAGTCTTCCAAATCGTTCTCACTTGATATCTCCCAATGTCTAACTGTTGCCTTAATGATCATCATAGTTCCTTGCTTTGATTCCCTTAATCGTATCTTAATTATCTATTCACCGTTAGAATATGGGTGAATCAATTAACAGGGCTCTGTCGTATGTTCAGCAATCACTGGCTTCTTCCGCTCGATAATTCAATCTTTATAATGTTTCCTTTTATCGTACATTAGACAATAGAGACCAATAGATGGGTACTTGATAATGTTGCTTTGGAATACTTTCGAATGATCCATTGGTATCAGATGGTTGCCAGTATAACTTTTATAAATTATATACGAGTCTACATCAACCAATGCACTGTTGTATTTGATATAGAGTATTATGTATGACTTGTCTTTTTTGTAATTGATATAAGTTTTCACCACATTGTATTATTGTTTATTTATGATTATATTATATATATAAATGGACAATATGATAATGATATTATTATATTGTATTTATATATTGTATATATGATAGATGTTATATTAACTATTATATATTGTCAATTTCTCTAATATATTATTATATTATTATAATATTATTATATTCATGTAGTATTACATATATTTATTGATTAATAATAAATTATATTGTAATTTATTATTATTAATATTTTGATTATTTATTTATAATTATTATTTTTTATTTATTTGTCTATTTTAGTATTATTATTTATTCAATAAAATTCTATTTGAAACAGGACATGACATGAAGATACCCGCTCTGATACCAATTGAAGAACAATTAAGCAATACTGAAAGGGGGGGAGGGGTGAATCGGTATTGCTGTTATAAGAAATAAAAAAATAAAAAAATAAAATTGCAAACTTGAAACACATAAACAATAATATAGAAACAAGAGCAAACACAAATGAAGACACCGGATATATCTCATGGAAAACCCTTTTGGGTAAAAAACCATGGCATCAAAACGCTTTCATTGACACAAATGGGCACCAACCCAATTTACAATAGCAAGACTCACAAAAGCAGAAGCACCAACTTCCCTCTTCAAAAGAATTGTAGAAGCGCCAACTTCCAAAGGTTATACTGCATGTTCAAAAGGTAGACACTAAATGCAACCAGCTATCATCCCCTTTAAAAAAACAAAAACACACAGCCAACCTCCTCTCTACAATACCTTAAAAGCTTCTCCAGTATTTCACCCAGCTCACTTGAAAATCAATCAACACTCACAAAAATCATTTTTTAATATATATATATATATATATAACCCAGTATCTTTACATGGCAACTCTCAATTGAAAATGAACCACACACGAACCATAAACTCATGCACAGCTACTTTTAGAAATTACAGACATTTTTAAGAAGCACTACATACTTTCTTCGGGAATCGATGGCTCCACTAAGTAACACCCAGCTCAAATAAAAACGCACAGCCCAATCAAATACATCACACGGTTTTTTTCTTTCCAGTCAAAACCGAAGCACACAACACCTGATGCTAATAATATCCTCACTATTTAATTGATTCCTTCAATAATCCAAAAATAGATGTAAAGCACAGCTCCAGGAATTTCATTTATAACACCTATAGGAACCATGATATCAAGAATAGACATTGCTAAAAAGAATCTGAAGTCGCCTCATATGTTGTCAGCTATACACGATATAAAAATGCCACAAATAATATAACGCTTAGTTAGCTCTTATTTCTGCCGCCTTCACAACATTGCAAAATATTATTTAATTTACTGCCTTGCTCAAAACTCACGTATCCTCCAAAAAAAAAACACAACCCTTTGAAAATTCAAAGGCTGACATTTCAATCTGACTAAGCTGCTTATAGAGACAAGTGGACACTTAAGATGCTGAAGCAAACACTCGACCTGCTCAAACAGACACACAGGCAGCTCAACCAGCTGAAGCTGGTCACGCAAGTCAAGTTCCTCAAGTAGGTCAAGCTCCAACAATGACACCAATGACAAAATGTCCAACAATTCCATGTTGAAATAGTGTTTACATCTAATCCCATTAACCAACGCAAGGCTGATTCTTTCAAAGTAGAAGGAAATAATTGTTGACATTTTCCACCACCATTAGCCCACCACAAATATCCGATCTGAGACACCTTCCATGGGCTAAGTTTTGTATGTTTTTGGCACAGGAAGTGCACTGTGTTTTCTGCATTATTCAGGCAGGCAAAAACATTGTGTGTTTTCAGTGCCCCGCATATGGCCATGTTGGTCGAAAACATTGTGTTTTCGCCATCAAGGTAACTTGGGTGTTTGCTAGGAGATATTTTAGCCCATCCCGATGGGCGATGTTATGCTGATAACTTCCATCGGGGTAACATTATTCTTGTTCCTCTAATGCAAAAATTTTGTGTGTTTTTGTCATCGGGTAACTTGAGTAGTCGCTGGGAGATTTTTAGGCCCATCCCGATGGGCAATGTCATGCCGATGTCGGGGTAACATTATCCTTGTTCCTCTGATGCAAAAACATTGTGTGTTTTCTACAATGTGGGTCCGAGTTGCTTTGTTTTCAAAGGTTTTAAATGTCGATCATCTTCTCTGAGATCAATGGCTCAGATTTTATCGCATTTGCACGATTAAATCTAAGGAGCACGAAATATTAAGTGTGCAGGGGCGCGATGGAAAACATTGTGCATTTTCGACATTCTGGCAAAAATGTTGTGTTTTCGCACCTACGTTACTTTTTACTGGTGCCTGAGACACAACTCGAGAACAGAAAATTTAATGCCGAGCCACATTTTTTGACTTCTAAATGCAACATAAACACTTTTCCTTGTCTTGTTGCCACTTGCAGAGGGTATGGGCATGATTTTATTGACTGCAGGGGCATTTATTGGCCCATTTCCTATCACTTCCATGATTAGATGTATACACAGAATCAGATTTTTATCTACTATTTCATGACCTTGCATTTCTGTAACTTGACCTTGGAGTTTGAACTTAATTGTTGTATTCAAAGTTATGCTAGCTCTATAAAAAGCAATCTTTTGTACATATTCTAGGTTGTTCTTCTCTGGTTCATTTGCAGTGGCTATGCCCTATCACTGTCACCATATGTAGACCCAAAAATATATGGCTGGTGTCGTGGACTATAAAAGGACCTTTCCTTTCCTTTTTCCTATATCTATAATTTCCTTTTGCTTTGCATGAATAGAAAATTCAGTTTTACCTTTTCTTACATTCAGCTACTTAGTGCATTTCTTTGTCATGTGTTGAATGACTTCCTTTTCTATTCTTAGCTTAAATGTTGTGTTAGATCTTCTTAGCAGTTGTTATATTGTGGATGTCTTTCCTTGTAGCATCTGTTAAGTTGTAATCTTCATGTTTGTTCTTGGGATAGAATTAGACTTAAGATCTGTGTATTTTGGTGCTTTATTCATGTTTAGTGCAATCCTAGGCAGAGAGAGTAAACAAGTTTCAATCTAGTGCATCACCCCCCTTTAATTTTCATCCAATCCTTGTTCCCTTTTCCCTCAAAGCAGTAATTTAGGTGCATCCTGATTAAGTCAGCTTTCTCCGGAGATTCAGCCTCAAAGCGCAAGTCCCACACTTAAAGGCTATTTCCATGTTTCACAAGGTTGCTTGGGGGTCAGGCCCCAAGCATGGGTGCAAACTTGTGTGACAACAATAACTTCAACTTCTGATTATTAGTGGAATAATCATATGTTTGACACGGTAACTTAAACTTGAAAAGGAATTAGTCAGGATCCTCTTCCTCTAAAGGTAGGAAGAACAAGAGGTGAAATATTTTACATAGAAGGCTCTTTGTCTCTGTTGTTTGGATTGATGGGATACGAAAATGTCCTATTAGGTGCAAGTTCTTCAACCATATCATCTATTTGCTCTGGTTCTTCAAATTTTGGAGTTTGTGCTCCTGAGTTTTGAGACTCTTTTGATGTATCCTCCTGATATCTCTGGAGAAATCTACCAAAAGGGTCTCTAGCTCTTCTCATCAGCATTTAAGTAATAGTTTCTTACCAATACTAAGGCTTCAAAACTTATGGTCGCTAGATTTTGTATCCCCGGCAACGGCATCAAAGATAATGAGTGAGGTCATCATTGTCGCGATACTCGCATCATTTCATTTGCATATATCAAACTGGGTGTGTCTAGAGTTGTATGCGATAAGGTTGTTGATGCAAAGCCCTTCACACCTTAGGGTATCCTATTCCCTGACACACACTAGTATCCCTTAAGGGTGGGATTTATGTGAAAGACTCCACACCTTGAAACAAGTTCTCCAAACAACCCATGATGTTTATCAAAACTCCCTATGAAACATAAGACAAGTATCAATTGCTCCTACCAAATTCTCTGCTCAGTGGTACCTTTCACCCAGTGGTTTTGCTGTGTTCTATTCTACTCGGTGGTTCTTCACCAAGTGGATTCGGTAACAGACCAACTAACTCCAAAACTTCCCAAAGCACTCCACAATCTAATGGCAGATTCGAATACCCTTTTGGACATCCTTCAACATATCAAAAACTAAGCATCAGTTATTTTGGACCTTCAGCCCCAAAAACTGCTGCTCCATATTTCTTCCTAGGCCTATTTGACCTATTTTACAAAGCAACTACAAGAAATACTTGCTCCCAGACTTTGCCACTTTCAACAGAGTTATTAAATGGCTCTAATTGAAGGAATATGTAACCAATTTGACCCTATGGTCTTTCTAGACATGAAAATCCCAAATTGCTCCTTAAAACCCTCTAAAACTAGGGCCTACTCAATGTCAACCCTCTGAGCACTATCTAACCCCAACAAAAGTTGATTCACCATTAGTTTGACATATCCTAATGAATTTAAACATAAAATGATGCACTCCTTTGGACAAAACTCTCACTGCTACACCTTAGCCTCCAATTTGGTGTTCCTTCAACACAATTAGTCGGTGATCACCCACTTTCCCTTACTCCTCTCCACAATACCTTGTTAGACAATTATAATACATGTTATTCTAATGTCATTCCATGAGAATCAGTAATTTGCATTCATGGAATGACACCTAATCCATTGAAGACAATCAAACTGTCACTAAAAGATGCACTCCCCTGTGACTGTTAGCAAATACTGTGATAGATCAAACAAAATGAAATCTCAAAACATATGAAAGGCTTCCAAAACTTCTTATTTTGGTTATTCAAAACATTAGAGATGCACTAGAAAAAAGGAACAAATCAAACCACCAAGAAAGTACTGCAGAATTAGTTATTTTATTGCTTCCAAAGACACAATCCGTACATTCTTTGTCTTCTCCGTACTGTCCTTTCATCCTTATGCCCTGACCAGGCTATATAGTATGTATTGTAACTATACCAACCGATCCCAAACGGTTTCCCTTCATTACAAATGCATTTAGCCCATTTAACAAAGTTTCCCTCCTAATTGGCACTAGCCATTAGGATTTAAATATTTGAATTTCTAACTTTATTTAATTGCTCTCCCAAGCATTCTAACTTAGCAAACTTATTTCCTATTTTATCCTAGGATCTAATTATCCTATCTATGACCCTCCTAGCCATCTAGATCCCAATTAGGCACTATTGGCCCCCCTTACAAGAAATTTTGGTCCTAAGGTCCTTATCAAGACCTTTAGGACCTTTGATCATTACATTGGTTTGATTATTACAAATAGCCATGATTGGCCTCAAAACATCCCAATTTACTTTGATTGATGTCCTAAAGTCTTCCTTCATGTCTTGGACCCTCATGTGTTCATGTATCCTCTTGGGTGCCCCTGCACCAGTTGTTTTCCAATTTGGGAGGGTTTTGCTTTGAGCGTTGTTGTATATCTCTTGGTCATCTTTCGTTAGAAGCTATCAATTGGGTCTTCTAGCTACATAATTGTAAACCTTAACTATAACTCTACAGCTTGATTACTACTAATTCTATCGATTCACTGAATCTACTCTAAATGCTACTTCCTAATTGATTAGCTTGGACTGAACATAACTTCATAAGAACAGTTCATAGAATCATCTATCCTACCACACATTCCATAAATGAAATTTAATCTACTTCATACTTGCTGAAAATAAACTCTAATTCTATTTTGCATTAAATCAAACTAGATTATGCTTGCAATATTGAAAAGAGCACACTTAATCTAAGAGCACACATTGCATTAAAGGTAAATAAGATTCCATGATTGAACTCAATAAAGCTTATGTCTAATCTTTGCTAATTCAATCAACTTTAACATCTACTAAAAACGTTGCTGGAAAAGAAATGGAACTAATTCTAGAGCTTCAGATTAATCTAATTTAACATCTATCCAAAACATACAGAAAGGAGTAATATATCTAATCTGAAATGCAAAAACATAATAGCTATTAATCTATGAATATTCAAAAGTGTTGAAACGAAATATTGAAAATTACAATCTAATGAACATGAAAGAAATAACAAACAAAAATGAGATCACCTTCCTTCAGAAGAGTGGGTTTGTGCTCTACCTCCAAAAGAATCTTATAACACCAAAACTATATCAACTTCTTCAAATTTTCATTAAAATGGACCCCTGAAGGAGACTACAACAGAGTTTTTGAGTACTTTTTATATGACTTTAAGGTTCTCTTTTAGACTCTTTTGGTTGTTTAAGTCATGTCCTTGATACCAAAGACTTTATCTTTCGATGTGTTTTGAAAGACTTATATGCTACATAATCATGCTTATATATTTTATCTCAAATATGATTATATGTCAATATATGGAGTTAAATGCAATGAAAATATGATTGGGTGTTGTGTATATGGTTATTTGTTTACTAATTGGTTTTAGCAGCACTTGGTCAAGATGGACTGTCACAGTTCCTGCAGCTTCGGGTTGTTAAACTTCTTGCAGCCATTGGCAGTGCAGGGTTGAATAAGTCTCATGGGCTTGAGAACCTCTACTGATCTACCGATTTATGAGACATCGAAGACTTGTTCTAGTTTCAATTTGTTGGTAGATAATAAAGTCATTTATTATTTTTGATGACGGATATGGAGTTAACAAACTTGTTTCAACTGATTAAGAGTTGTAGTTCTTACAGGATTGTTTCTTATAGTTATGCTGTCTTTATGATATGTAAATCTTTCTCCTAGATTCATGGATAATGTGCATGTGCAGTAGAATGTTTCAAAGAACGTGAAGATCAGGAAATAAAAATAAAAAGGCTAAATGTAAAAGTGGATCAACTGTCTAATCTTGTTCCATAATCATCAATTGCAGACCTCCTACTCCAATATATACTCTTTATCTCAGGGAGCGGTTCCTAAGTTTTCAATTTATGCTTGTATTCTGATTTGCCACTCCACGGTTACTCCTAGGGAGTATTTTAACATTTTCTAGAATTCTACAATTGTGTTACAAAATGCATTGTGTGAATTTTATTTGCATAATTTAGTTGTGCCTTACAATTCAAAATGGAATCCTCTTTCATATGTGGGAGATCCTCAGGTGAGAGCATTATGATCTTATATGCAAAATGAAGAAAACAAGGGAATTCAGGCTGAAAAGTACAACCAAATAGAAAAATCTGCAGTATTGAGACTGTGAGCTGAATCAAGGAATCCTAATGCAATCCTCAATAACTAGTTGATGTTGATGAATAAACCAGAAGTTCAAATACATGTATTGAAGAACAGAAGGGACAATTATGCTATGTTCACACGAACGGTTAGATCAACTGGTAGGAATGTGCTTGCACATGTGGCACACAGGTGGCCAAAATTAACTGATGAGTTGAAACGATAAGAACCCCATTCCCTTTTTAATTATCATGCAGCAATACACAAAGTTAGAGTCTACATGCAGTTGGCAGAACAGCAAGAGCTCACCTAGCTCCCTTTACTTTATGTTTTGACGTGTTTTGAAAGACTTATATGCTACATTACCATACTTATATATTTTATCTCAAATATGGTTATATGATAATACATGGAGTTAAATGTGATGAGAATATAATTGGATGTTGTGTATATAGTTCTTTGTTTACTAACTAGTTTTTGCAACACTTGGTCAACGTGGACTATCACAGTTCTTGTAGCTTTAGGCTGTTAAACTTCCTACAGCCATTGGGTAATACAAGGTTGAATTAGTCTCATGGGCTTGAGTAGCTCTGCTAATCTGTCGATTTATGAAGGCGTCGAAGACTTGTTCTAATTTCAGTTTGCTAGTAGATAACAAACTCATTTATTTTTTCTGATGACAAGTATGGAGTTAACAAACTTGTTTCAACTGATTAAGAGTTGTAGTTCTACTAGGACTGTTTCTTACAGTTATGTTATCTTTATGATTTGTAAATCTTTCTCCTAGATTAATGAAAGCAAATTTCCACAATCCATGAAATGTAACAAATATGCTTCTGGTCTGATTGTGTGTAATTTTTTAGCATCAACATTTCGGATCATACTCCATGATCCATGATGCATTCTTAAACTCTCTCTCATCCTGATGATGGATCATGGAGTATGATCTGAAATGTTGATGCTAAAAATTTACACACAATCAGACCAGAAGCATATTTGTTACTTTCTCCTAGATTCATGGATAATGTGCATGTGCAGTAGAATGTTTCAAAACTTTTGCAAGCTCTATTTATGGAAGCTTTGCATGATTGTAAATATACAGCCTTTGAAGAATATACCATTACTATAGTTGAATCTGCATACCTGTGTATTTTTCTGTGATGCATCCATGAGCACATTGAGTATTGATCAAGTTCTTTCCTTCTGTTAAGTTCATTTGGAGTGTACTTGGGGGGGAGGGGGGCACCTGAGGTACATTTCCTTAGTATTTCTTTTATGCTTTATAGAAGTAGTTAATTTCGTTTAAATCTGTTATTAGAATCCGCTGAGGAAAATACTGTTTGAGTTGCATGATTCTATTCCTGTGGCATTGAACAACATTAGTGAATTGTTAAAGTAAAAGTTTAGTTTGTTTCTAGCTTACACATTATCCATATCTTCAGTTGTGTTCATCATTAAGCTAGTATAGAAGCTATGTAATTCATTTCATGATAAAGTTAATTGATTAAGTTGATTACAGTCTTATATGAGAATAGATAGTCAGTTTGCTGTAAACTTCCTTTCAATAATTAAGAAGCAGTCTAAGTGATGTTATAGTGCATAGATCATGCTAGCCCATTAAAAGTTCACGACCTCGGGTTGATAAGTTAAATGTAGTCCATGTCCAAGAAGGGTTGCTCAACTATATAGTTTCCTTTTGAGATGATAGACTTATTAGCTATTCAATCACAAATGGATAATGGAACTCCACAAAGAGCAAGGCCAGCTTTTGTTATGTTCAATCAAATGTTGAATTGAATCTATTTATCAAAATATATTCTATGGGAAGGTTTACATGCACTGCAAGCTCTAAGGAATGCAGTCCCGACACTTTGGACTGAATCTGCACCTTATATGCTTGGAAATTTGTGGAACTTTAGTGAATGCCAAGGAAATATTAATACATTTCCTCGGCATTCGCCAAAGTTGCACAAATTTGAAATTTAAAATATAATTTTTTGAAGTACATTCAAGAAATTGAGATGGAATGTAATGGAAAGTGACAAGTCTTAGTTTTGAGAGGATAACTGGACCTGTTAAGTTTTTTTGGCTCAAAATGAGGAGCTTGTTGATCTAAAGATCTATGAAGAAAGAACTTGAGGTGACAAGGTTATTAGAGATTAAAAATAGAAGCACTTGGAATGGCTGCATCATTTTGATAGAGATAAAAAATTGCAGTTCTAGAAATATACTTAAAGATAACCCACTTTAGATGTGATGGAGAGGATCAGCTTCTATATAAAATGGCCAAATTAGGAAGGAATTTGCAGCCAGGCATGCAGCTCAATCTTTGAATTTCAAAAGCAAATTCCTTTTTATGGTTAACAATTTTAAGTATTACATTAACATATAATGCTCTCTCACCCATGGACGATTTCATGACCTTTCACATATTGTTTATGCAAAAGCAGCCAAGAAGATATATATCATTTGTTTCTACATTGTAAGATGGCATGGACGGTTCGGAGAAAATTCTTAAATAACATAGAAGTAAGATGGACCACTGTAAAATCGGTAAGGAAAAGAATATTGTCATGGACAATAAGGCATTAGAATGTGAATTAGATGACAAGTCCAACCATTATAATTTGGAGCTTATGGCTAGAAAGAAACTCCAAATTTTAGAAAGAAGGAAAATATGGTGTGGAAGAATATGGGGGGAAAGTAGAGGCATTAGTATCAAAATTGTCAATACTTGGAAACCTGAGTCAAATAAGCCATTTGAACGATATGAGGAAAATACAAAAAGGTAGAAGCTTAAATCACCCAATAACAGATTTTTGGTGGAACAGACTGAAAAAACTTAAGACATGTGGAAGAAACCTCCCAAAGATTGGGTTGAGTTCAATTCTGAAGGCACTGCAAGAAAATATCTAAGATTATCACTAGGTAGAAGGATCTTTAAAGGTGATAACTGATCAAATCTGTCAACATTTTCAATGCCCTTGAGGCTAAATAAAAATAATAAAACAAAAGTACAGCTCTCTCGATAGGAATAAGAATAGGCTGAATAGCTAAGGAAAATGGATGGCAAAAACTTCAGATGGAACCGACTCCATGCTGATTAATAAATTATTGAAAACAAAAAGAAATGGACCTAACAATGAATAGCAAATAAACAACATCAAACAAGAAATCGAGATGGAAAAAAAAGAGTTTTGAGATTGCATACTATGTAAAAACAAAAAACATGAAGGCATTTTATTGGTAGACTGGAACTCGAAAATTTCAGCAAGATGATTTATGCTCATCCTTTTTACTCCATTGCAAAAAAATGTAGTCACAAAGACTATTTAACATGACAAAAAAAAAAGAGTGTAATGGACGAATGATGAAAACCACCATCATCCATGATAGGTAACTTTCTAGCTATGGGAATATGCTTGAAGCAAAAAAACAGAGATTGTCATATGGGAGGCTTGGTACATGGTTGAATCTTATTTTTTAAAATTAGTGTCATTTTTATTTTCCCAATTTGGTTAGTTAACTCCAACTTGGAGTTGGCATCTAACCAACAATTTCTTCTAGGTCTAGGGTCCCTTAACCCTAGATACCTTTAGAAGAAAGTTTCTCTTAAATGTGTAACAAGAAATTTTTCAATAGTTCAACATATGCAAGATAGATTCAGAAAAAAAAAATGCCAAGAATACACATGAGTTGAGCAACAACATAATAAAATCTTTGAATGTATTGTGTATGCCAAAATATTGATCAAATCACAACATGGCCTCTTGGATTTCTTTGACCATTTCATCCATAACCCCATAGAGATCTTTCGAACAAGGGATGTCTATGATAGACAACTGAAGAATGTTTACTACTAGTACAGACAAATCCAAGAAAAAGAAAAGATCTATCTCTACTGTGACTCATCAAAATCCTAGACCTGACACCAGTTGTGTTTTTTGTGTCTTACTGTCTCTAAACTTACTATGTGTTACTAACCACAACGGCAATTGATTTCCCTTTCAAATAATGCAAGCAGTTGAACACATTACACCATGTGACACTTCTTCCTATGCAGCCTTCAAGACTCACAATTTTGATAACTCCTAGAAATGACTTGTGCTTGGAGGTTGTTTGTTATGAATATCTCCAATTCTTTGCCATTTTCACAAAAAAGTTCAAATCCATGCTAACTCACATCACATCCTATTTAGTGTGATGTCCCAACCTAAATGTTGCGACGGTGCGTATTTGCACTGGGCATGTACCCAAGACTGGGGCCCAACCACGATCGGCAAGCAAGGCAACCACTACACCAAAAGCCTAGACTGATGGTGAATGGCGCCCACTAGCATTAAGAATGGGGTTTTCATCCCACCAGAGTGCCAAGGCTAGCTCCCTCATGGATATGTGGCTGTCTGATCATGGGTAGATCCCAGTCTTAGGTACATGCCCAATGGAAATAATCCGCAGCACTGCAGCATTTAGGTTGGGACACCACAGCCCACCACACTTGTAGGACTCAATATCAAGACCTCGACTCTCATACCAAGCAAGGCAACCACTATGCCAAAAGCCCAAGCGGATGGTGAATGGCGCCCACCAGCATTAACAATGGGGTTTTTGTCCCACCAAAGTGCCAACAAAGGCTAACCCCCTCATGGACACAAGGCTGCCCGATCGTGGGTGGGTCCCAATCCTGGGTACACACCTTGTGGGAATCCGCACCACCATAGCATTCAGGTTGGAACATCACATTTAGAACCATAAACAAGGATTGCTTCAGCAAGAGCAACGTTAGATGAGAATCATTCAAATTCTTCCCGTGTTCGTAAGGCTCCAGGTGTCTTAAGTTCATTTTTTATTCTGCTCTGAGCATGTGTGGCTTGCGAGCCTAGTTTTGGCTAATTTTCTCTTTAGGAGACAACATCAGTAATGCTAGTGAGCAATTACTTTGGATCTTGGTTTTCTAAAAGCATTATGATCTACCTGGTCTCAGACATGCTATTCGTATGTGTTTATAGTCATGGGCCTAGAGGTTCCCCTAGGTTAGTTATAACACTACCAAAATAATTAAGTGTCGTCCTTTACAAATAAATATGTTTTACCTAGTCAAAAAAAACCCAAAAATGACCAGTTATCATTTTTCAATAAACACAAATCCAAAAATAGCAACAAATAAATGGGATTGTATCAACATCTATAAATGACCAAGAGAATCAACCACATTACTTTTCACAGGCAAGTCGAAAACAGGGATACACAAGGAAGTAAGACACACATAGATTACAGCATACAAATAAATAAGAAATAATAGTTTCATCTAACCAGTGGTAAGGCTCTGCACCTAAAGAGATAAATAAGGGCAGCAAAAGGGAAGGGGACGGAGACATAAAGAATGAATAATGAAACATCAAACTTATTATACCTGCTAAGGCATACAAAACTTGAGCATTCACAATTCTACATCTATATCACTAAAGCTGGAGAGAAAATACAAGTAATGAGAAACAGCAAATAATTGAGACCCATGTGTCAAAGGATTCTACTACTTCAGCCAATATATTTTACTCTTGCAGTTAAAATTCAAAACCAAAATCCTAGGGATTTTTTCCTGGAAATATGATGTGGTCAATATGTAATTCCTAAAATTGCCTTGTTCACAAGACCCTCAAGGATAAAACCCCTCCTTTTAAAGATTGGCTATGAGGAGGTCTCTGCCCCCCCTGGTTCCTTCAGGCTCAACTTTGATGGTGCATCTCAGGGTAATCCAGAGGCATCTAACATAGGAAGAATCATTTGGGAATCCATTCAGTCTCTCATCAAGGGTGCTTCTTGCAAATTGAAATATGGAGCCAATAATGAGGCTGAAGCCGCAGCTTCAGTTCTTTATCTTCACGTGGCCTTTCAATGTGGTAATGCTCCTCTGCTTATCAAAGGTAATTTCATTGGTGATTTTCTGTAATATTCAAAATTCGAGATCCTCGATAGAGAATTAAAATATCTTAAGGGAGACTTGGCCTTTGTTAGACTCGTTTGTTTCCTTCTCTTTCAATCATTGCTGTCAGGGAGCCAACAAAGTTGCTGATTTCCGTGCGTATTATGGTGTTGACACAGAGGATGAAGCTGTCATGGATATTAATGCCTCATGCTCAAAAGGACTCTCCTCTGTTTGGGATGTGAAGCCAATATCAATGTAATTTGGCATATCTACTCCTTGTTGTTGCTGTGAGCTGCCACTTCACCAGATGCACATGGAAAGACTTCTATGTAAAGGGTAAGTGTTGATCGTTCATTTACTTCACATTTCTTTCTCTTTGGTTTTCTTTGGATTATTGATAGATTGTTCAGCTGCAGATATGGAGCCAAAATTATTTCTTTCAGCAGCCAAGAGGGCAATGTCTTTCCATGTGCATATTGCACACCTGTATTTGAGGAAGATTTTTGAGCTGTCCTATGATGTTGTTTTGGTCATAATAAAAAATATTCTGAGGAAGGATTTCTTGGAGGACGCTTCCAAATTAGGGTTAATTTTGTTATATCTTCCATGTCCGTGTGCACATTTCTGGACCTGCTCAAAGATCAGGAACTAGTTAAAGATCTTCTCTGTCTTTCATCAACGAGTTCTTTCATGGTGGTCTCAATTTTACTTTTGATGGATTCTGTGGCTTTTAATGGGCAGTCTTTCCTAAGGCAAGCTGGGATTCCAAGGGTTTTGTGCCCCCACCTCTCCTCCAAAAACGGGAAGCTCAATTTCAGGTGTTGTTAAGAGAAGTTGCGCAGTTCATGATTATGAAGAATATGCACCTGAGATTGACTTAGCTCAGATGCAAGCCTCTTTTTGTCCCCCCTGCCCCTCTCACATGGAAAAAACAAAGCTGGAACAGACTCATAGAGCAGTGAGAATGCTAGTGAGAGTAGTAAAGGTGCTTCCAGTGGAAGGTGGAGCCACTAATTCAGACGTGAAAGCAGAAAAAGTGGTGGAGTTGATTAAAATCTTCAAATAGTCTCTGGCTGGTTTTCTTTTGCATGTTCTGTGTTTTCTGCTCATAGTTGTTATCGTTGCTGTAAGAGAAGCTGGTCTTTGTAGACTAAGTATCAAAAATTATATGTTCTGAGAGCATTTTCTGTTAATGGTGACCCATTTTTGTAGATTTTTTACATTTAATATAATAAGAGAGGGCCCTAGCCCTGAATTTATTAATCATTATATATATTTATAAAATCCAAAATTTAGACTCTATAGGCACAGAGAAGCAATTTGATATGAAATTACACAGGATGGATATAATAAGAGAAACGGAGAATAACTGTGTGTGAAAGAGACTACATAAAAGTCAAACCTAAGACAAAGGCACAGAATAAAGTAAACAACTCGTTATACTGACCTTGGGTTCAAGACATGTCGAATATCATCCAGTGAAGGATCATTGACTTCATATCCATCTGGAAGACAATATGCCTTTTCCGTGCGGAGATTGATATAGACATGGTGACCTGCTTCAAGACTGTGAGTGTAAGCATGGGATTTCCGACCTCTACCTTGATAGTACTTCCCACAGACAAGGCAAGCGTAGACATTCAGGTTTGAAAGAGACACTGAGCAGAACTTCTCGAAATCAAAATCTAAAACCTGCAAACATAAAATCATTTGGTAAACACAAAAACTGAGGTCACTTGAGCCAAACGTCTCAGTAGCTAGCATAAAATACTTCTAATAAAAATCAACTACTGTTTCTAACTGAAACTTCCTACAAAAGCTGATTGATTTTCAAAGGTTGTTCTTGATTGTGTTTGCCTTCTTTTTGTCGTTGTAAGCTGAATTCTAATCTTGAGAGTTCAGTATCATTTTGCAACCATTCAATTTTTTAGACTTCTACAACTTGTTTCTTTGTGTAAAGTATTTTTCTGGGATACTTGTGTCTACTCCAATCGTTTCTTTGTATAAATTTTCCTGTGGGATACATTTCAAGTACTTTTCCTTGAACCATCATAAGGATAAATCAGAGTGCGTTGGATTGCCAAAGCAATTATAGATAGCCACGGAATCATTCTCAATATGATCAAGTCATTTTCATAACCCTCCATATCTTCTGCACCTACAATTCTTACCATGTTAATTCAACACATACACGCACATGTCCTGATGTCAGGGCAAGAATACTGACCCAAAACGAGCTCCTGAAATCAGCTAAACTAATTAAATATTTGGACCCTGTAAATATTGCTACTTCATAATTTTGCAGAGACGAAAAGGCCAAGCTCCAGAAGAAATTGTTTTGTAGCTAATGCAAGACAAGGGAAAGTTCGAAATCTAATGTAAAAGTATATGTTTATTTGTAATTTCGCAGTAAGATGAAGCACTCACTGCTTGGATAACTGAGGTTTAAACCCCAGAATAACATGGCATAACACGTAAGATGAAGTCCTTTAAAAGGATTTTTCAATTTTATTCATTTCATATTTGTGCAATGCATCACCACGTAATAGAATTTTCAGGAATCAATTATATGTCCATATCAATTCATTTGGTGGTGAGGTAGACTACAGAGTGGGAATGTGGTGAGTTTGTGGGCTACATTCACGCATGGCCTACGTTTACAGATTTCACTGAGTTTTGAACTTGGCCTGGCACAAGGTGAAAACTAAAGACAGCCCATAGCCTCATCCAACAACTACCATAAAAATAAAAGTTTTGCATAACAAAATTAAGGGAAGCTCTCAAATTAGAATAAAACCATGCATACCTGTCTATTGACAGTATCCAAATATGGACAATCTTTGCGAATTTCGACGAGGCGTTGGCTCTTCTGATGAAGAGGTGCGCCATTTTCATCCGTCTCATCGTCCTCGTTGTTATCCTCCTCGTCATCGTCGTCACCGTAAACAGACAGCGGAAGAAGGCCGGTGCCTTGAGTTTCAGGGGTCACGTCTTGAGTTTCAGGGGTAACTGCTCGCTGCCTCTTCTTACTATTCGAGCGGTCTTCTTCGTCTTCAACCTTGTCAAGTACTTGATTTTCACTGTCTTCCTCGGCATGGCTATGTCTCCTCTTTTGGGTCATTTTGTACGTGATCAGACCGCCCACGCCTTCTCCTGCAAATTTATAACAAGAAATGGCATTAACAGGGAAAATATAGCCAAAATTGCACAGAAACTCCAGAAATAGAATTTTATTGAAATTTTCAGATATTAAGTACAGATATCAGGTCTGATTCATTGGTTTACCATCTGCATCAGATTTGCAACAAAATCCACAACTCTACCGCAAACTACACCAAAACAGGACCCAGAAATCTTCGATAGCTTAGCCTCCCCTTCGCAAACTCTTTAACTTTGCGGAGGAAAATTAACGAGCTTAAGATTGAAGAATTTTATCGACCAGAGTTCTATGGGGCAGAGATTCGTAAAATAGTCTCTAGGGCAGTAGATTCCCTCATTTTTGCTTGTTGGTCTTATTTACGGGAGAATGAATAAATGAAAGTTTTTAATAATGTAGACCGAACAGCTTATGGGACTTACCAATAGTCAGCAAACAAAACAAGCAACCATGTCTAAATAGAAAGCCCAACATTAGATTTTTTATCCTTGCAACTTGATTCTCTGTTGTGTATCTTGATAAGAAAATCTGCAACTTTTATAATCTTTTCTTCTTCAAACAATTTGTTCAAGGTGTTCACATTTAGCATTTCAATGCAATTGGTCCAAATATCTTTATATGTTGAGCACTCTATGATGTAATGTCATTATGTCTCCACCATGTCCTTTCCATTGGAGATGACAAGCAAAACATCTATGAGGGATTACGATATACTATTGGTCAAAATTTTTAATTAATAAAAAATAAATTAGCAATTGCATTTTGGTGTGCAATGGGTACATCGAAGAGGTATGGAAGATCAATTAGAAGAAAAAAAATTGGTCTATTTATTGCATAAATTTGTATAGTACACAATGTCAATTGTTAGGTCATTAATAATGATAATATTTGTGCAACAAAGGTCTCGATAAAGAATTGATAACTTCAAATCAACTATGCATTCACTTATAGGAGCCCAAACATAACTAGAACAAAATCTTTGAATCTATAAAACAATCAGGCTCTATTACCAAGAGTATCATGTTATGTTTACAAGAGAGAGAGAGAGGGGGGGGGGGAGGTGGGGGGACGAGGTCTGGAAAAAGGGAGGGGGAGATATGGATAGATAGAAGGAGGGAGACTTTTATAGAGATAGAGAGGGAGAGAGGAAGATAGAAGTAGGGGTGAAGATAGAGTGGGATAGGAAGAGGGAGACACAGTTGGAGAGCTAGACAAAGATAAAGGGAGATATAAAGATAGAGATAGGGAGATAGAGAGTGATAGAGAGTTTGACAAAGAGACAAAGTGATCCAGATTATGTCAGGAATAGTCCAGAGTAGTGTGTGGAGAATCTAGTGTGTGTTATGAGTTGTCAAGAGCTATCAAGAGAAGATGGAAAACATGAGGAAAAATACCCAAAATAGTTTGGGGATGGTCCAAATCCATTCAGGAGTAATCGTATTCATCAAGATATGACAAAGTATATAGATATGGGAAAAATTATAAATATAATTTCTCAATATTTTCTATATTTTAGTAAATCACAATTTTGAGGGTCTTCGAAGTAGAATTAGGTATCATAAGTGTTGCATGCTCCTTAGAACGATTATTGAAGGCATGGTTCTAAGGAACTAAAACTAGTTCTCTTGAATACCTTTTTAGTGAATCAAGTGGTTACAAATTTCAAGTTATGAGTGGAAAGTTATGGCCCTGCTAAGTTGGGCTACCCAATTTTGTAGTTTTTAAAATAATTGTAATCTTGCTTATTATTTTATTACCTAGAAACTTCAGTTCGAATCTGCTTGGAATCCTAAGATTGTGGGGATTCCATTTGTATTTTAAACTCATTTTGGAACAATGAATGATAACTTTTCTTGCACACAAATCTTCTATGAGTTCTTATATAATCTATTTTCTTAACAATATTTATAGGTTTCTGTATCCCTAGTATTGTAACTAAATTCACCATATAATTTAAATCAATGGTATCAAAGTAGGTACACTCTTGTATTTCACATCGCACATAATTTTGTTAGCAGTGTTTGGGATCAAAGACACACCCAAAACCCATCAATTTATTTTTATGTGAGGTGCAGACAATCAAATATGGCAAATGCAAACCCTTATAAAGCCTTGGTGGAAGAAGCACTAATGAAACGAAAGGGAGAAATGACGAGACAATTCACTCATATTCTTCAAAATATTCTGCCATCAAGCACAAAAGGAAAATCATTTAGTGGCCACACCACTTTCAAGGTACATGTTAGTTTTGTTATTCCAAATTTCGAAAGAAAAAATTATGTAGATGTGGTAGATGAATGGTTGACAAAATTGGATAGATATTTTTATGTTAATACCTTTTCCAATGTTGAGAAAATAATATTTTCTCTCCTCAAAGTTGAGGCACACATGAAGTAAGCATGGGAAGGAAAACTTGAAACAATTTTTTCTCTTATCAAAGATAAAGATAATGAATTGAATGGATGGAAAGATGTTAATCCTACATGGGAGAATTTTGTACAGAATTCATCAAAGAGGAGTATTATCCTTAAGACGTGTATGAATAAAAGTATATGGAGTGGCAATTATTATGACAAAGGAGAGATGAAACATTGTAGGAATAAACCAATAAATTTCACTCTTTATCAACAAAGTTGGGCATCCAAGATTCTGAAAAACATCGGGTTGAAATACCATAGTGGGTTGTAACAATATATTCAAATTGAACTAGCGTTCTTGAAGGTTTAATCACTTGGGGCTGCCTACAAATATGCCACAAAGATTGAGGAGAAGATGAAACAAAGGGGAAAAAATACTAGTAAGAACCCAAAAAAATAGACCATTGCAGAGTCTTTGCCCTAATGACCAATATTCAATAAGGTTGTTGAACAAGGCCCAAAAGATACAAATATGTAGTGTGATGTTTACAAAACATCTTGGCATAGCACCACCAATTACAGGGTTGTGGAAACATTAGTAGCAAAAGCACAAACAACAGATAAGGAAGTAGAAGGCGAATAGATCATGGAAGTAGATCCCTATGTCGTGGTGGCTACTTCTAAAGTTTTACCTCGGGAAGATGCAAAATAACTTTTTCATTCACAAATGTGGGTAAACAAAAAACCATTACATTTCATAGTTAATAGTGGAAGTCAAAAGAATTTATTTTTTGTTGAAACTATTAAGAGATTGAACTTACGAACCAGACCTCACCCATAACCATATTCCATGGGATGGGTCAATTGAGGGTAAAGCATCTAAGTAAGTGTGCAATGCTATTATTCTATTAAACCATTTGAAGATGAAGTTCTTTATGATGTAGCACTATTAGATGTGTGTGATGCACTTTTGGGACAATCCTATATGTATCAATGACATGGCATCTATGAGTCAAAACCCTACAGTGTTACTGACAAGTTGGGGAAAAATAAATATCGAGCATCTAAGGTGAGCTATGTAAATTTCATATTTATGTCTCATAAGGAATTTGGCTGTATAGACTAGAATTTTCATTCACCATGGAGGGGTGCAATCATTTGTAAATAACTCTCATGAGTCCACAACAATCTACACCAGTAAATAGAACCATCGCGAACAACCAATGTTGGAGCAACAAAAGGTAACCATGTCACCTACAAAGTTTTTAGTACAATGTCCACTCAACCATCCAATTAGAAAAGTCTATCACAATCTAGATCATACAACTATGCAAGATATTTAAGATAGAATTAATAGTATTGGGCAAACTCAAATTGTTGCAATACAACTTGTTTCCAGTAAGTAGGCAAAAGAAATGGCATAGCAACAAATTATTTCCCTCCGAGTGAATCCACTCACTCTCCACAACAAATGGTCTATCAGAGAACAAATTACTAAATGGTCTCCTCGTTTGTTATAGGGTATTGGTGCAATGGGGCTCATTACCTCTCAAGGGGGAGGAATGATCTAGATTATATCGGGGATATTCCAGAGTTGTATGGGGAGAATCTAGTTTGTATAAGGAATTGTTAGGGGCTATCAGAAGAAGATTAAATACACGATGAAGAATACCCAAAATAGTTTGGATATGGTCCAAAGCCATTCAGGAGAGAGTATACAAATATGCAAAAAAAATTATAAATCTAATTTCTCAATATTTTCTACATTTTAGTAAATTGCATTTTTTAGGGTCTTTGGAGTAGAATTAGGTGTCAGAAGTGTTGCTCATTCCATAGAACTATTGCCAAAGGCATGGTTCTATGGGACTAAAACCAGTTCTCTATAATACCTTTCCAACAGATCAAGTGGTTTCAAATTTCAAGCTACTAGTGAATTGTTATGGCCCCGCCAAATTGGGCTACCCAATTTTGTAGTTTTCAAAATAATTATAATCTTGTTTATTATTTTATTCCATAGAAACTCTTTAGTTTGAAGCTTCTTGGAATCCTAAGTATGTTGGGATTCCAAACTTGTAATTTAAACTCATTTTGGAGCAATGAAATATAAATTTTCTTGCACATAACTCTTTTATGAGCTCTTTTATAATCTATTTTTCTTAACAATACTTGGAGGTTTCTGCATACCTAGTATTGTAACTAAATGGATCATGGAGATATATGGAAGGTTGATAGATAGATAGATAGATAGATAGATAGATAGATAGATAGATAGATAGATAGATAGATAGATAGATAGATAGATCAATAGATTGATAGATGGATAGATGGATAGATCGATTGTTGGATAGCTAGATAGGTAGGTAGGTAGGTAGATAGATAGATAGATAGATAGATAGATAGATAGATAGATAGATAGATAGATAGATAGATAGATAGATAGATAGATAGATAGATAGATAGATGGGTGGATAGATAGATAGATAAATAGATAGATAGATAGATAGATGGATGGATGGATAGATAGATAGATGGATGGATGGATAGATAGATAGATAGATAGATAGATAGATAGATAGATAGATAGATAGATAGATAGATAGATAGATCAATAGATCGATAGATAGATGGATAGATGGATCGATGCATGGATAGATGGATGGATGGATGGATGGATGGATAGATGGATTGATCGATGGATGGATCGATGGATGGATCGATGGATGGATCGATAGATGGATAGATGGATGGATGGATGGATGGATGGATGGATAGCTAGATGGGTAGAAAGATGGATAGATAGGTAGATAGATAGACAGACAGACAGACAGACAGACAGACAAACAGACAGATAGATAGATAGATAGATAGATAGATAGATAGATAGACAGATAGATAGACAGACATATAGATAGATAGATAGATAGAGAGATAGATAGATAGATAGAGAGATAGATAGATAGATAGATAGATAGATAGATAGATAGATAGATAGATAGATAGATAGATAGATAGATAGATAGATGGATAGATAGATAGATAGATAGATAGACATATATATAGACAGATAGATAGGTAGATAGGTAGGAGGGAGATGGGGGGGAGACAAAGAAAGTGGAGTACACCCAACTCAATATATCAAATAGTTAGATGAATCTTTTCATGTTAGTTTGTTTATCTTCTAGAAATACAAAAAAAAAAGACAAATAGATAGACAGACAAACAAAGAGACAGAGACAGAGAGAGAGAGAGATAGACAGACAAATAGAGAGATAGACAGATACAAAGATATATATAGACATATAGATAGGTAGAGAGGTAGATAGGTAGGTAGATAGGTAGGAGGGAGATGGGGGGGGAACAAAGAAAGTGGAGTACACCCAACTCAATATATCAAATAGTTACATGAATCTTTTCATGTTAGTTTGTTTATCTTCTGGAAATACAAAAAAAAATCACAATTGATCTGGGAGAGGGGGATGTCCAATGTTTGGATTAAGGAAAATTATTATGAAGAGATGCCTTATTTGTGGAAGTTCAACATATGTTGGAAGGGCAAAGAAGTCTTGTGATGTTTATGTACACATTGCAAGCTACATTCCCTCTTGAATAGAAAATGTTGCTACTCATTTGGTCGTTGTTGGGCCTAGACGAGAGAATACCTCCACAAAATCATGTTAATGGGTCAAGTATAGTGGTACACTGCCCATTTTTCATGTTGACTATATTATTTTATTTTAATTTCTACATCACTACATCTTAATATGATTTTTTGGAATTAGGAATCTATAAGGAAACTTGAAATGGAATGGAAGATGAAAGATATTGTCTATTAATATTCCCACTATACAATGACAATGGAACAATTACACATATTTTCATAGCCATAATGTAGAAAATGTAATCTTCAAGCGAGGTAAATGAACAAAGCTTTGGGGTTTATAAATTTAAAAATATAGATTACTAGAAACAATCTTTTAAAAGATTAAACACACTTTGATATATCTACTTATCAATTTAGCATATCAATATGTTTAATTTCTTAGTTCATATGATTATTGTAATGAGGTTACAAGCAAGGATTTTGTTTGAAATGGGCATTGTTAGTGTAACTAGTTAGTATTGAAGAGTTTGTAAGGGTTTAGTTTTGTTTGTCTTTTGATATCATTGTGTGTTTGATAGTAGAGATTAGTATTAGCTTTTAATATTTATTACGGGGCCTCTCTTATTTATGGGTTTTATTGTCTTTTTGCAAAGCTATCAACAGTTTATCCTCTTTATGAATGAAATATTAAATAATTATTAATATGTATAGTAGAATAGATTATAAAGAACTTAAGAAAGGTTGTACCTAATAAAGTTCTATTGAAATTACAAGATGATGTAATAAAAGTTGTAGGGGATTTGTACATAATATTATCAACTTGATATTGGGTATCATTCCTTGCCTACTAATGAACTATTATATAAGAAAAGGTGTTTTAAAGTTTATCTTATGCATAATTCAGTTGATGGTATTTTAGATTATGAATGACTCATTTTAGAATATAAATAATGTTGGATTTGATGAGAAAACAACCCACAGCTCCCAAGAACACCTACATGCAAACACCTATCACAGAAAGAGAGAAGCAAAAGCTATGGAGGATTGAATGCAATGAACCATCAAAGAGGAGACATTCTTGATGTGCAAAAACAAAAGTTGCAATCAAATAAAAATGAATGTGTTCTCAATAATATTACAAGAGAGATCAATCCTTATAAAGGAGATCTAAAACCCTAAAAGGGTGAACAAACCTAGGTTGCATGATAATAATTAATTATTATATATCTAAAGTTTAGCTTAAGTAGAAAAAGATAATAAGTGACTTAATAATTAAATCAACATGATTTAATTAATAAGCAAACAACTTATAAGAAAGTGCATTGAAGGTATCCAGATCAATGGGGAAGTCTCTATGGATCCAAATAGCACTAGAGAAGCTTTCTATAGTTTCTATAAAAATCTATTTTCCTCAGAATTTAGTGAATATAATATCAGAAAAATAGAGGAATGTCTTAAGCTGGTCCCCAAAAATATTCAGGATGTGGAGGCTAGTAGACTCAACTTGTTGGTTTCAATTATGGAAATTGAGGATGCAATCATGTCTTTGGCCAATGATAAAGCCCCAAGGCCAGATGGACTCCCAGTTGAGTTTTATAAACACAATGTGGAATGAATTGGACAGGAGTTGCTAGAACTATATGAGGACGCCTTCAAGCAAGGCTCCCTGGGTGCTGACATCAATAGGGGTGTTATCAAGTTGCTCCCCAAGGATGGTGACAAATATCTAGTTAAAAACTAGAGGCCCATTACACTTCTAAATTTATCATATAAGGTGATTGCTAAGGTTCTTGCCAGAAGGCTTGGGAGTTTATTGAATGATTTTATTTCTCCAACTCAGATAGGGTTCATCAAAGGGAGATTCATCCTTGAAAACCTGATCACTAGTTGGGAAGCCATGCATTGGGCAAAGAGTGAAAAGCAGAATGAAGTCATGGTTCTACTGGACTTCAAGAAGTCACATGACAAGATTGAGTGGCCTTTTATTATGGGAATGCTAAAGGCATTTGGATTCCCTCCATACTTTTGTAAATGGATTAATATCTTGTTCACAGACTCTTCTACGGTTATAGATGTAAATGGAGAACTCTTTGAAAGCATCACTATCCAAAGGTCCATTAGGCAGGGGTGCCCAATTGCCCCAGCCTTGTTTGTTATTGTTGTTGATGCTCTATTTTATATTCTAAGAGCCCCTCAGTTAGGTCCCCCTGTAAAAGTAATTACTCTCCCTAATGAAGAATCTCTGCTTAATGCCTAGTTTGCAGATGACACGGCTTTGTTTATTATCTTGGAAGAGGAGAACTTTGACAACATGCTATACAGACTATAGTTCTTCTGTGATGTCTCGAGAGCCAAAGTGGCTCCACACAAATCTTTGATCATTGAATGGTCTTCTGCTCCTCCAGAATGGGTAGAAAGAAAATGATGGAGATGGCTAGGGCCTAATGATATAGTAAGATATTTGGGTATCCCATTCTCTATTGATCCATCCCTCAAAGATATGTGGAACTGGCTATATGCCAAAATTGAGAAGAAGTACATCAAATGGTAGACACACACATTATCTCTAGCTGGTAGAGTGCAGATTGTGCAAAAAGTTTTGTTAGCTCATCACATTTATTTTTCATTGGCATGGTTATTCTCTAACTATCAGACTGGGTAGATTGAGAGAATTATGAGACTTTCTTTGGTCTGACAGTCTTGGCAACAAGAAGAGGCACTGTGTCAAATGGAAGTGGTTTTGTATACCAAAAAATAAAGGGGGCTTGGGCATAAGAGATTTGAAAGATCAAGGTATGGCTCTGTCCTCCAAATGGGTTACACAAGCAGTGACAAGGGATGAACCGTGGAAGGTATTGATCAGAAACAATATCAATAGATCAGTTATTAAGAAAGGTAAAGGATGGAATGATGTGCCTCTCTGGGACAAGTTAATGGGGAACACGAATTTATCTATTTTTGGTTCCAAGGTGTTTCAGTCCATATGGAAAGCTTGGGTTTAGGTTAGGGATCTTCTCCTATTCAAGGGTGCCAGTGGTGGCCATCCTACATACTCTGTGGTAGATAGATCAGTTTGGTGGGGGGGTGGAGGCAAACAACAAGCCCTTGGCTTTGACTCAAAGCTGTTCTGCTAAAAATAGGGTGAAATATGGTATCTCTACTATGCAGGATGTTTTGATTGACAATCAACTAGGTGAGTGGGAGGAGCTATCCAATAAATACCATATCCCTAGCTCACAGAAAAAGACATATTCCATTTTATCTAAGGTTGTGGGTCCTTTTTTTCCTGGAAAGTGTATGAACACTAGACAATTCATGCAATGGGTCAAATGGAAGGATTGTAGTGAGTTCCACAAGATCTCTACTAAACATATTTATGATATGCTGAAAGATAAAGGTGATATTTTTGAGAGGGTGAACCTTGGCTGGGGGCTGGATATCCCAGTCTCTAAATGGAAAATCTTTTTTTACTTTTTTCTGGCACTCCCCTTGTGAACCTAAGAAATCTTGTTTTAGATGGCTTATGCTCTTAAAGAAGCTTATTGTGGGTAACACCCTACCCCATGATTTAGGAGAGCCTATCTAGTGTGATTTCTGTTATGTTCCTGAGTCTTATGAGCATTTATTTTTTAATTGTGCCTATGCCCAGTGTATATGGTCTATCTTCCTTGGGTCTCCTATTGACTGGAATTGCAAAATTGGCTTGTCATGGTCTGAAATTCTTGCTGGTTATGTTGAGTCTTTTGATTTTAAGATGAATTCTTTTTGGTCTACTCTTACTTGTGAAATTCTTTGGTTTTTATGGAAAGAGCGGAATAGTGAGATATTTTAGAAGAGAAGGAGACAACTTACTGAGTTTGGATGTAAACTCACCCACTTTCACATCATGTCATAGGTTGTTGTTGCCTTAGAGATTTCCAAGGACAGGTTTATGATTCTCATGAGAGAAGGCCAACTGTTGATCCACAAAGAGGACATTGTTTCATGCTAATACTTTTCCATGCACAAAGATATGCTCCAACAGAGGGAGCTTAACAGCCTTAACCAGTTCATCAAAGAGATGCATCTTGAAGATAGAAGGCTGTCAGGACCTGATACACAAAGTTAGCAAGGGAACTTCCTCTTTTTGATTTAACATGTTTCTTGACCTGATAACAATGTTGCAATTACTCAAAGGAATGTAGTTCTTTTTTGTATTAACAAGCATCAGTTGTGTTAGAGTTGTCATATTATAGCTAATAATTAATTTATTTAATTATTAGTCTATTATTCTCTACACTTAAGTTAGACTTAGGCATCTCATTATTCTTTAGGGTTTTCTCCTTTAGGGTTTCGGTATCCTTTTATAAGGATTCCCTCTTTGTATTTTATTAATTCACTTATTGGATCATAATAGAGATTGCTCTTTGCATGTCCATAAGATGTCTCTGGCCTTTTGGCCTCCATGATTTTTCTTGCTTCTGTGCTTTGCTTCTTCCATGTGACAGGGTTATGCATGCAGGTGTTCTTGGGAGATTAGTATTTCACCTAATCTAACAAGTTGTATTTTGTAATATACTATTAGAACATACAAAATGTTAAATATGTAATGATCTGATTTAGTTCTTTAGGTTATGATCTGATGTAAGTCTTTTATATTGAAAAATCTGATGTAATCCAGTTTATCAACTATGTTAATACAAAAAAAAAGCAAATAACTTATTACTCTAACGCTCCCCTTAAGATAAACTTTGGGAGAATCTAAAAAACCTAGAAAGAACTACTGAAAGCAAATGGGTCCCGACAACAAAAGGCTTGATCAGGTACCCAAGTACAAAAGAGAGTCTTTGTAAAAGAGGAGAAATAGAGAAAACCACATGGGAAAAACTCTACTAAAAAAAGAGATGAAGACTAGTCTGAAGGACTAAAGAAGCCTCCAAAACTAGGGAATGCTCTAGAAAATAGGAACAAGGATGAACATGTACAACATCACTGATGCCAGAAGCTACAAACTCTGTCAAGAAATAACTATTGATCTGAAGATCCTCCATTGAAATAGAACATGACCAGGTAGAGAAGACTATAATCTGCATGAGTGCCCTCAAATGACACTACTCGAATCAGGAGGCAAACAAAGGAAAACAATTGAACTCGAATATACAAATGGTATAAAACACCAAATCCTGAAGATTCGATCAATCAAAGATGGAAGAGTGCCTCCAAAAATAGGAAAGAAAGAGTGTCCATATGGTAAATGATCCATCTCACTGAAATGCATAAGTACTTAGCCACTACATCCACCTAGTACAAAGGAACAAATATTGAATACACAGCTCACATTATTGAACCAAGGAAGCAAAATAATGACAAGTAACCCCCCCCCCCCCCCCCCCCCCCATAATGCTTACAAGGGAGTAATGGTAGGTACATTGAAAAGAACATCCAATATGAATTACATGATGAATAACCAAGAACATCGAAGGTGCAAAGAGAGTACAAACACAAATAGAGATACATGAGGCTAATGTCATTAGAGGAACTCTCATGTGACAAATATAGATGGAAAACAAAGACAAACATCAAACCCCCCATGAAACTTTATAATTGAGTGCGATTACAAAGAGCATGAACATGTGCAAGATCTCATACATGCAATAGAATGACACTTTATCTCAATGTGTGTGCATAAAAGAATGCTACAAAATGAAGTATACACTTCTCAAATAAGAGTGAAAGGCTTCTGACACAAATTAACAGCCAAAGAAGAGCCATCCCACAAAAGGAAGAGATCCCAAGACCTGAAACAACCAAGATATTCACTAGAGTGCAGAAATGCAAAAAACTGAATAAAATATACTTGGAGCTGAATCTGGAAAAATGATTCATAGGGCAAGAAAGTTCACAGAATAATATTTCCAATGATATATCATTTGCCCAAAATGGAGTCCAGATGCACAAGATATGGCTCCCAGAGTGCGAAAAAGAACTTCTAGCTTTGACAACAAAAAAATTATCAAAAAAGAAAATCAAAAATTCAAACCTCCATATTTGGATAGAGCTCGGAAAGATCTTTTCGGTGATATCTCGTTTGTCCAATTTCGACACCGTATTTGAAAGTTATGGGCAAAAAACCATAAGCTGCTCTTTATGACAAAATAATCAAAGAGATTGACAGGTTGATGGCTGCCAAATTTTAGCCAGAGGATGATGACATTAGTACCTACACATGTAGGCATACCGGCATGCACATGCAACATGCTTCCAAAAAAGTAGGCATGCTTTTCTAAAAATAATTTGCATACTTTTAAAAAAAAATTGGGAAAAAACTTTTGACAAATAATTTTTTTTATTAAAAAAATCTTTTTTGCGGATTTTTTTAATTATAATTTTATTTTTTTGCTCACACGCCTCGGGAAGCATGCCAAGGTTGTATGACCCTGGTACAAAAAATTGCCCCAAAATGCAAAGTTGTCCAAATTGGACAATGTTTTTATGGAAATAGGGGTTCTTAGGTGCTTTGAGCACAACGGTGAGGTCTGTTTGAGCCCAAAGTGACTAGAAAAAGAGGTACCCCCAAATCTGATAGAAAATCATCTGAAAATTATAGTTTGACGAACAAGGTTGAATCTCTTAGGAAGAGAACAAGGGCATGGAGATCTAAAGCTCTGATACCACATTGGAGTTTATGAGAAAACAACCCACAGGTCCCAAGAACACCTGCATGCAAACACCTGCCACAGAAAGAGAGAAGCAAAAGCTATCGAGGCCTAAATGCAAGGATCCATGAAAAATGAGACATTCTTGATGTGCAAAAAAAAAGTTGCAATCAAATAAAAATGAATGTGTTCTCAATAAGATTACAAGAGAGATCAATCCTTATAAAGGAGATCTGAAACCCTAAAAGGGTGAACAAACCTAGGTTGCATGATAATAATTAATAAAAAAATTAATTATTATATGCTTAAATTTTAGCTTAAGTAGAAAGAGATAATAAGTGACTTAATAATTAAATCAATATGATTTAATTAATAAGAAAACAACCTATTACTCTAACAAATAATTGGTTTCACATTCCTAGTAGATGAGCATTAAATTTGTTGTGATGTGTTGCAAAATTAATTAGTGGCGTCTAATGGTGATTATAGTTGTACACGTAGATTGAAGAGAAGATAGGGGAATTAGCATAGTTTGATGCTTTTGAGAGGTATTTCAATTGATTCAAGAATTAAGGTAGCTTCATGGTTGAATCTTTAGATATTGAGATCTTGTGAAGACTTAATTGTGACTATGTGTTTCATTCTTTTGAAAATGGACTCATTATTGATGAGTATGAAGGGTTTATTCTTAAATTCCTTCCAAGTACTTGATTGAACTCTAGGGTGTGGATAATTAGATGTAATTGGGGAGAGTGGCTCTCAATGGAGGTCAGAGCCCTAAAGTGGCTACTAGGGTAACTCATTCAATAATTTCTTAATCAAGTGATAACCTAATTAATGAACAAGGGTAAAACATGTTTATAAGATAATTATGGTTCCCCACCTATGGAATTGAGTGCTAGTATAAACTAAGGATGGGATCAAAAAGGCCTAGCCATCCATGGGGCATTGCTTTGGAAAATTGAACCTCCTTATCTTCATGAAAGGACTGTTTGGTTCCATATGAGATGTCAAATAAGGGTTGGGACCTAGAGAGGATGCTAGGGTAACTCATGTTGAGGCTATGTGATAAAACTTTGTCCCTTCTTGTACTCTAGTATCCTATCTTGTTGGGATGTGAGTATAATTCTCCAGTGGTTTATTTTTATGCTTTATACTTGTCATTATATGTGCTTTATACTTGTCATTATATGTGCTTCATGCTTGTGTATATCTTATGTTTCCTTGGATGCTGGTTTTGTGCTTGAGAATAGACTTTGTTCCTTGTTATTGTGTGGACTTGTGAATTTTGGGGATGCAATAGAATTATTTGTGGTGGATGAACTTAAGATTGGAATATATTCATTCAAATTTATTATTCAAAACAAAAGCTTATTGGGATGTTTTGCTATATTATGTTGTTAACCATGGTTCAGTCTTTATTTGACCAAGTGGGTGGCAGTCGATGGTGATATTATCTAGGGACTCCACCCTAGAAAGGGTTGCATACTCACTTATGTATTTTATAAAACATATGATGCATTTTGTACCCTTACTATGGTGAACCCAGTATGATAGGGTTCAAGATTAAAGAGTCAAACTATGAAGTCTCTAAGTGTGAACATAGGCAAGGCCATAAATGATGAGCCCACAAGACTTAGGTCTGGCCCATAGGACTTGTCTTTAAAAGATTTAAATGAAATTATTCTTCTCCTTCTCGGTGATATTTGTAATTCATTTTAAAAATGTATTAGTAAAGCTAATATTAATGGATCTTTCATCATGCATCTAGTTGTGTAAACATATGAGCAGTTATAGGTACTAGAACATGGAAAGGAAACAAGAAAGTGAAACTTAGGTATGAAGTGATATTTGTTTGTTACTCAAACATAGAAATAAACTCCCTATTTAATATGTGAATCTAGCTATCCCGTTGAAACATGGAAAATCTCTTGGGTGGTGGGTTGTCCTAAAATGAGAGAAGAATCTCCAGAAGATAGGTCGGTTCCTAAGTAGTGCTCACCTAAAACTAAAATTGTGCATGTGGGGAAAAGGGATGAGAAAAATATGAATACCTTAAAATTGAATGAAGGTGATACGCCAAATGATTTGTATGTAACTTTAATTGAATCAACAAAAATCACATAAGATATTGATGGTTCTCAATACTCAAACAAACATGCGATTACAAAAATGACTCTATGCAAGGACCCAAAATCTTTTGCTTTGAAAGGGAAACTAAGCTTCACCAATTTTCTACAAAAGAGTTAGGACACAAACAAAGACTTGTAATAACAAGTATCAAGATTTGAGTACGCAACAAGGAATATAGCTTGAACAACATAAAAGAAAGAAAATCCACAATATTGCACCCAAATCAATGAGAAGGAACTGTTGTATCAATATAATCAATGTTCAAAAATCTCTGCTACAAAATGCCCTTACAATTTTCTCACAAGTATGCAAACTCCCAAAACATTTGAGCCAAAAAGAAGGTCCTCTAAAATGAGGTCAAAAAATAATAAATAGAGTCCAAAACCCTAACTCAGATGTCCAAAATAATGCATGCAAAATGCTATCAAAACTACTCCAAAATGTGAGGAAACCCATCAAAATTGCTCTCCAGTCCATGTCCAACTGATAGCTCACTGAAAACTGCCTCAATCTGCTCCAAATTAGCATGTAACTACTCACTAACTACATGAGAAAAAGAACTTCTCTTAGACTGAAAATGAACTCCTTGTAGCATGTAGACAACTAAAATAATCTCCAAGCTTGAAAAATGTACTCTTAAGTTTGCCTTTTTCCCATTCTTGCATAAAAAAAACAATCAGTTTATTCTAGGTGTCTTATAAGTTTAACACTTTAGAATATTGATTTTACAATATAGTATGCATGCAAGGACTTTATTATTTTATTTATTACATTATTTAATATTTATTAAATAAGGTATTTAATAAATATTAAATAAAATAATAAATTGAAGGCAAATATAATAATGATTATTTATATATATTAAATGATAACCATTTAAAATATATAAATAACAATGTAAACCCCCGTAAAATAAAAGGGAAAACATTTAAAAGCCCATAACAAATGGACCCAAAATTGATATATGTTAATTTTTTATAAGGAAAGGGATCCGGATGTGAAAAGGGAATAACCCTAAACACATTTTCATTTGGTATTTTTGTTTGTGAGGGTTGCCATGTTGCCGCCATTGCTAGGAAACAAGGGTTTTCTATGGGAACTTACCATGGGATTTGCTTGAAATGATACAGTCTAGAGGCTCTATTACTCTTTTTTGGCACTGACACAGGTAGCTTGATTTTATTTTTTTTGTTTTCCTCTATGTATTTCTCTTCTAGAAATGAAAATCTCGTGGTGATTACAGAACATATGAAGTTTCCTGTAGCAAAAACCATTTTATTTTCCTTTCAATATACTGTGATATCTCTGTAGCATTCGCTTTATCTGTTCATTCGTGACAAAAATACCAAGGGTTTTACTGTAGGAGATCCTTGCATAAAGGATTCTCAGTTATATCTATTTTGTAAATCCTTGCTTACATATTTTCATATAATATTTACCATATTCTAGAGTTTACTGTGGCACAAGTTCTAGACTGTTTGTGACATAGAAGAAAGATGCTCTACTCTTCAAACCCCCGTGACTTTGTATTTTTCTGTCTACATCAGAATACTTAGCCCTTATGTAAACAGATTTTCCGATTTCCTCTTGTGAAACGATTACATACTGTCCTTAAACAAAAGGCTGCACACAGACAGAGATAACTCATGCAATACAACTCTGATTCTTATGACATTTAATGGGTTTTTTCATTTTCCATATTTTTAACTTCAATAAATATTTCACACAAACCTAGATCGTGGATTGGGAGAAAAGGCAAAAACACGACTGGTTGTCTTTATTTGTTTACTGTTTGAAATGCATTGGTATTAAAGCTACCTTCATTAAAAACTTTTATCTCTTCTTTCTTTGTTGTAATGAGGATTTTTCCCAATACGGAACCTAAATAACCCCCTTATGGACAAAACCCATATTTTAGATTTTTTAGATTTGTCCTCATTTTCCCAGAAAATGCACACAAAAAGACTGTATTTTTCTAGTTTTTAGTTTTTTCTGATTTTAATGTTTATTGCTCTCCTGTAGCAGAATAATTAAATAAAATCAGAATTTGGTCTCCTGCAATAGAATACTTATTGTCATATCTCGACTCTATTTTCTGATAACATTGATATCCCTTGCATTTCCATTTAAACTAATTTTCTGATTTATTGCTCTGATGTTTATACTCTGTTTATTTGATTTTCCTATATCCATATAACATATACCTCTTTTCCAAGATTTTTGTTGTTTAGCAGGCGTTCTATGTTTGTATGGACTTTTTTGAATATCTTTTGTAATCCTATGTAAATGGTTTCAAGGTCCATTCAAAACTTGTATTTACCTTAATAAAAAACATATACCTCTTTTCCAGAAAAATAGAATGCAAATCATGAAACATACAAACCTCCTTTTAAACCTCTTGTAGTAGCTTAAATGATTACCAATACTGATCCATGAACACATTCTCTTGTAATCTCTTGTAGCATCAAAACTTCTTGTAGCATTATTACTAGAGTTATGCAGAAATGTTATTGATTCCTGTAGAAAACTTCTTCCTGTAGCAATCTGAAATTATATTGAAATGTAGTTGCTTCTTGTAGCAAATTGATTTCTCCTGCAATAAACTGAAATTGTACACAAGTGTAATAGGTTGAAAGGTTTCATGATAAAAGGTCATATCCCTTCAACAGTCAATCTTCAACAACTCTATTAATTCATCTGGAAGGTCCCATACCTATTATGTATGCCCCCTCTACAGTCTCCTTAATTAATCTTTGCCTCTACATAACTTCAGTTGGAAAGTTTCACACTTGTAGTATATGTGTGTCCCTTCAACAGCCTACTTGATCTTCATACCTGTATCTACACATGAAGCAAACAACATTAGCAAAAACATAAGTGTTTCTTTTTCTCTCTCTCCTCTTCTTTCTTGCATCTTTTAATGCCTCATTTGCATAAGCACATTGTAGCACATAAAGTACAGAAAAAGATGTTTTAGGAAAATCTCCATTGCCCAGTTCTCTTTGAACTGACCCTTCTCATTTCATCTTTGTAGGTCTAATAAAAAATAGAGATGCGGGTCCAGATCTTCATCAAAGCTCAACTAATCAACCTCTTATTCAGGCAATGGATGCTTTACCTCTCCCTCTTCTTTATTTTTTGTTTTGCAATGTGTTTATTCAAATGATGTTTTAGAAGCTGCCATGACTTGTGTGGACCTGAATGCATTGTATTAAATATGTATCATTGAAATTTGAACATCATTGTACCTTTGTAAAACAATTTTGAATAATAAGGCAATAAAATGCACTATTTTGTACTTGTTTATTAGCTTTGAATAATAATGATCAAAATTTCAATATCTCTACATTTGTACTTCCTTTTACTTTGGAATTTACTCCAACATTCAAATAATTCTGAAAAATTCATGGGTAGAAAATTGAAACACATAATTTAATGTATAAGCAAGTTCATAACTGAACAATTTAGTATAAAAACTAAATTGGTTAGGGCCACATACTACAATTCAAGTACATAAGTCCTCCAACATGCAAGGATCTAAAACTATCTTCCAACTTCTAACTTCTATCTTCTATCAAAACTTACTCCCTAAACTATAACCAAAGATTACAATATATACAAGAGGCTACCAAACAAGTCAGCCTTCAGATCCACCATCAATGGAAGGAATGACTAGATTTAGGTCCACATGCTTCCCAATGATAGATACCAACATTAAATCTACTATCATAATTAATTGCACAAGTCAACCTCAAGAGGAAACTAAGACAAACAACTCGGTAAGCAAGGATAACCGAGCGCCAGACAAGCATCATCAAGCACTAGGGAATTAACCAAGCGCCAAAGAGATAACCAACCAACTCGATTAACAAAGGAAACCAAGCAACTCCCAAGCCAACTCGGTCAAAGCAGAAACCGAGCAACACAGGAAAACACAAACATTTTTTGGGTGACATAGGATTGCCAAGGACCCAAGATGCTCATGCATTAGACACTTGGGGTTATTTGAAATTATTCTCTTAATCATGAAGCAAGTACAACCAAAGCTGAATCCAACTCAGATTGTGAAATCCATGAACTATCTTTAATCGGTCTATTCTTCCACTTTACCAGATATTCCATATACTATTTTCCTCTTGTACTTCTGCCAATTCTTTGTTCCAAAATCTACTCAACTTCTTGTATCTATATCTTAGGATAATCATTTGGTATTGTCATTTCTTCATCTGATTCATGGTACTCATACAAATCAGCAATGTTGAATATAGGTGATATATCCATGTCATCAGGTAACTCAATCTCATAAGCATTTCTACTATCAAATTTTCTCAAAATGTTGCAAGGACCAAACTTCTTCATTTTCAGCTTCCCATATGTTCCAACAAGAAATCTGCCTTTCTTCAAATGAATAATTACTTCATCACCGACTGCAAAAGTCTTATGTCTTTTAGATCTATTAGCTCTATCTTTGTATTTCTAATTACTTTTCTCCAACTTATGTTTCACATCTTCATGCAATGTTTTCATGTACTCAACAAACTTTACTCCTTCAACACTTCTCTTTCCTTCATCAGCAATATCCCTCAAATCGAATATACCTCTCAGTTGTATACCATTTACAATCTCAAATGGTGTTTTTCCAGTACTCCTATTCACTGAATTATTGTATGCAAAATCTTCTTGTGCCAACACAGAATCCCAATTACTCGGTGTGTCTCCAACTAAATATCTCAAAAGATTACCCAAGCTTCTATTCACAACTTCTGTCTTTCCATCGGTCTGTGGGTGAAATGTAGAACTATATTTCAACTCGGTGCCAAACTTTCTCCAAAGTGTCTTCCAAAAGTATCCAACAAATTTACTATCTCAGTCAAAGATGATACTCCTCGGTAATCCATGCAATCTAAAAATTTCCTTAAATAAAAGATCTACTATATGTATTGCATCTGATGTCTTTCTACAAGGTATAAAATGTGTCATTTTAGAAAATCTATCCACAACAACAAATATAGAAGCATTACCTCTCATTGTCTTCGGTAAGCCAAGAATAAAATCCATACTGATATCAATCCAAGGTTTCTCAGGAACAAAAATCAGTGTATACAATCCAGTATTTCGACTTACTCCTTTTGCAACTTGACAAATTCCATAACTTTACACAAATTTTTGAACATCCTTATACAACTACTTCCAGAAGTATTTCTCCTTAAGAAAATTCAATGTCTTGTCAACACCAGAGTGTCCAGCCAAACCACTACTATGTTTCTCCTTTATCAAATTAGTTCTCATTGATCCTCTCGATATACACAATGGAATACCTTTAAATAACATACCTCCTTGAATGAAATATTCTTCCTATTTAGTACTCGGTTGATCTTGAATAGGTGCTCTGCACTTTCTCCACGACTCAGAAAAATCAGGATCAAATTCATACGAATCTCTCATGTCATCAAAACCAAGAACTTCAATTTTCATATCAGTCATCAAAGATCTTCTTCTACTCAATGCATCAACAACTAGGTTAGTGACTCCACTCTTATGTTTTATCACAAATTTATAACTTTGCATATATTCAACCCATTTCATATGTCTTTGATTCAACTTATTCTGACTACCCAAATACTGTAAAGCTTTATGATCGCTATACAACACAAATTCACTCGGTATCAAATAATGTCTCCATTTGTTCAGGGCTTGAACAATAGCATAGAATTGTTGATCATACACAAAATAATTCCTTTTTGCATCAGTCAACTTTTCACTAAAGAAAGAAACAAGTTTACCTTCTTGACTCAACACAGCTCCTATTGCACTTCCACTTGCATCACATTCTACTTGAAATACCTTATTAAAATCAGGCAATGCTAAGACATGCAATTCAACAACCTTTTGCTTCAGAGTCTCAAAACTTTTATCAACTCCATGTATCCACTTGAATTCTCTTTTATCTCCTCTCATCGTCTGAGTCATAGCATTACAAATAGAACTAAAATTCCTAATGAACTTTCGATAAAAACTTGTTAAACCATGAAATGATCTTACCTCACTAGCATTCCCAGGTGTTGGCCAATTCAAAATAGCTTCAACCTTTTTAGGATCCATCTTCAAACCATCAGCTAAAATCACAAATCCCAAATACACAATCTCCTCTTTCATAAAGGAACACTTTTTTAGATTTATTAGCAACTTTTCTTCTTTCAACCTCTACAATACTTGTTTAACATGCAACAAATATTCTTCTTTGGTCTTACTAAATATTAGAATATCATCTAGGTATACAATCACAAATTTACCTAAGAATTTCTTCAAAACTTCATTCATCAACCTCATAAAAGTACTCGGTGCATTAGTTGAACCAAAAGGCATAACCAACCACTCATACAAACCTTATTTTGTCTTAAAATCAGTCTTCCACTCATCACCTTCTCTGATTTTGAAATGATGATACCCACTTTTCAAATCAATCTTGGTAAAATACTTTTCTCTAGTCAAACTGTCCATTATATCATCCATTCTCGGTATAGGAAACCTATATTTCACTGTTATCTTGTTGATTACTCTGGAATCAATACACATTTTCCATTCTCCATTCTTCTTAGGTGCCAATACAACAAGTATTGCACAAGGACTCAAACTTTCTCTGATCAAACCTTTCTGCAACAATTCTTGAATCTGTCAATTCAATTCCTGATTCTCAGTAGGTGTCAACTGATGTGGTGCCTTATTTGGTAAGCTAGCTCCAGGGATTAGATCTATGCAATGATCAATGCTTCTCTTCAGTGGTGAACCATTAGGTACATTATCATAAATGATCTCTTTATACTTGGTGAGTAACTTATCAATCTCTGCGGGGATGTTATCCTTTGTTTTCTTACTCAGTTTATTAGGAATCATAACAAAACATACATCATTCTTCTTCAAATCCTTAACAAACTTTCTTCCTTCCATCAAGAAAACTTTCACAGATGTACAAACATTACTAACAGGTTATTCAATCAAAGGTAACAAGATTTGTCTTCTCCCATCAACCCAACTAGTATATTTATGCAAACTCCCATCATATATAGCATGTCTATCATATTGCCAAGATCTACCCAACAAAATATGACAACAATCCATAGGCATGATATCACATAACACCTTATCATAGTACTTTCCAACTTTCAAATTCACATAACATTGTTCACTTACTAAGAGTGTATGCTCATCTTTGATCTATGAAATTTGATAGGGCTTTGGGTGTTCCAACCTTTTTAACTACAACTTTGTAACCATTTCCTTAGATGCCAAGTTCTCCGAGCTTCCACTGTCAATGATTACCTTCCACACTTCATCAAAAACTCTACATCTGGTCTTGAACAAAATTTTCCTTGTCAGATCTTCCTTATTACTTTCACTCCAAAGTGCTCTCCTTACCATCAAGTTCTTTTCCTTCTCAGGTTCATTCGGTGAGTCTTCTTGCACCAAAGCATTTCTACTGCTACTGACCTTCTTACTTACACATGTACACTCAAATGATCTATTTCCTTCTTCTCCACAATTGTAGCAAGTTCCTCAGAAACCACCTCTGTTATAACCACCTCGGTAGTTATTGCCTCTTCCTCTAGATGAACTTTCACCTTTCCACTTAGTCTTGCCTTTATCTAGATTTGTCTTTTCTAGTTTAGATCTATTGTTTCACTATAGGATCTACCTCTCCCTCTAGGGAATATACCACCTCTACCTCTTTGTCTTTTCTCATGTCTCTTGTTCAATTTCTTCTCAACTTTCAATGCAAATTGATAAGCTTCTTCAATGTTCTCCAATTTAACCAAACTGATTTCTTCTTGCATGGAAAATCTCAATCCATTCAGGTACCTAGAAATTCTTTCCACATCATCTTCATCATGTCCAAATCTAATATCTAATCTATAGAATTCCTCAGTATACTCTTTTACTGAGCTATCTTTCTGTCTCAAACTGTGCATTCGCCTAGCTAGGTTAATTTGATAATCACAAGGTAAAAACTTTTCTTTCAACTTATTTACCATCTTATTCCATACCTTAATTTTGTCTTTGCCTTTCCTCTTTCTGTCTAATTGCAGATGTTCCCACCACAAGGATGCATGACCTTTCAACTTTGTGCTTGCAATTTTCACCTTCTTTTCCTCAGGGACATTGTCACATTCAAAGTACTTTTCCATCTTAGTGATCCAATCCACCAATTCATCTAAATCCAATTTTTTACTATACTCAGGAGGATTGAAGTGTGGTGTAGACTTCATATTTGTCAAATCTTTCCTCACCTTGATCCATCACCGGTGCAGGTTCCACATCACCTTGTTCATCCTCAATTTCATCATCACTAACATCTTCAAGACATCTTCCTCTTCGTTGGGCTATTTCAACAACTTCTAATCTAGGAGCAAGTTATCTCAACATGTTTTCCAATCCTAGATCCGCATCTCACCTCCCACAAACCATCTTGAAACCCTCTGCAATTGTAGGCTAGATCACAATCTGCTACTCCACAACAAATCAACTAGGGTTTGACAAGAAGGAACCCTCAAATCTAGATTCGCAAACCTAGATCTAGATCTGACCTTAGCTCTAATACCACCTAACTTAAGAGAGGATAGGGAGAGGGGCCAAAGACACACCCTAACTAGATCCACCTTGCAAAGATTACATGCGGAAGAAACAAACACACAAGTGAGAGAGAGAATGTAGATCAACTTCTTATTATTTCATCAACTTGATTCATACATGTCGGGTTGTAAGGCCTTCCCGGTTAGGGCCCAGATACTACAATTCAAGTACAAAAGTCCTCCAACATGCGAGGATCTAAAACTATCTTCCAACTTCTAACTACCATCTTCTATCAAAACTTACTCCCTAAACTATAACCAAAGATTACAATATATATAAGAGGCTACTGAACAAGTCAGCCTTTAGATCCACCACCAATGGAAGGAATGACCAGATCTAGGTCCACAGGCTTCCCAATGATAGATACCAACATTAAATCTGTGACCATAACTAATTTCACAAGTCGGCCTCAACAGGAAACTAAAATAAACAACTTGGTAAGAAAGGATAACCGAGCGCTAGAGAAGCATCACTGAGCGCCAAACAAGCATCACTGAGCGCCAAAGAGATAACTGACCAACTCAGTTAACAAAAGAAACTGAGAAACTACTGAGCCAACTTTGTCAAAGTAGAAACTGAGCAACATAGGAAAACACAAACATGTTTTTGGTGACACAGGATTGCCAAGGACTTGAGACGCTCCTACATCAAGAAAACAAGCTGAAACTGAAAACCTCTAAGCTACCCTAAACTAATCAATCATCAAAACCTCATATACATCCATTAACAAACTGATTGAAATAGTTTCTTTTTCTCACCAACAATGGATGAGATACATGCACACAAGCAACTAAAAAGATATGCAATATAACTTGAAAGATTCAAAATTCCTGAAGCATATCTTGTAAATAAATAGATATGTCACATACCTCTTAGATTTGATAAAAATCAATGCAGATTTGAGGTGAACAAATATACTGGATCTATTGTTGTATAACTAGAATCTCAAACTCAGACCCCATTCTAAAAATATGCCTGATTGGACAACCACTAGAAATAATAAATTCTGGAATACTACTACTAATTTATGTTACTTCAATTGTATCTTCATCCACCATACCATTCTGACTAGAGAATTCAAGTTCAAAAGAAGTAGGAGAAAGAGTAATTGGTTCATCTACATGATATTGTTGATTGCAAATCTCTTGATCATTAAAGATCTGCTGATTTCCTTGTACCATTTGAACCAAATCAGACTCTTGAAACCTCTTTTCAACACTGCCTACACTTGTTTCCTTTTGGACCAGCCCCTTGTAAATTTCATTCTCATGCTTTTGTTGAATCTCAACAACCATTATGTGTTTAACAACTTGTTGAATCTGTTCTTTATGAGAAGATGAATTATGAACATTTAATTATGTCATAAGAACCTCCAAATCATTCCAAAAAGTATACTCGTCATCCTGATTTTCATCTTTCCATGGAAGAGGATTCATATTTACCTTGTTGTCATTGTCATGCATGACCAAAACATCAATGTCATGAGGCTCCTCTTGTTTCTCTATTAATGATGTGAGAACAATTTGAATTTCCTCTTCCTCATCACTTACAAAACTTGGGAGTTCATCAAACAAAACAGGTGAACCTTGAAAAATGTCAGCCTCTCCATCATTAAGAGCTGGTATTTCTAAAAGTGTTGCCTCCTCTACCTCATGTGGCAGATATTCCATAAAATGCATGAAGCTTGGAATCTTGTGCTCGACAATTTTTTGTTCAGCATGCTTCAATTTCATTTTTGCTTCTTGAACAACAATTTTCGCTTGTACGTTTTCTTCAAACTATCTTAGTTGTGCTTTATACCATTGATCCTCATTTCCTTGCTCTATATTTAGTTGAACAAGCCTTCTATGCTCAAAAAATTCCTTATCTTGCTCCTGGGAATAAGTCTTTTGAGTTTCAAGAGAACTTGCTAGAAAAATTTGTGCAATTTGTGGGTTTTCTTGACAATAAAAAGGTTGTTCCTAAGATATTGTTGGATAAACTTGCTTAAGTACAAGGGAATCCTCCACAAAGCCTATTGTGCTAATCATAGGAATTCCTATTTCAAAAAATGGATTCGGGAAAATATCAGGTGGGTAGGTTTCTTCCTATGTAGCTATTAACTCCTCTTCATACTTCTCCTTTTGGGCTTTCAGTCGTCTTGCAAGCTCTTGTTCATGAAGATAAGTATGTTGATCTGAACACTCTTGCTCATGCATATAAGCTTGATATGAGCATTCCTCTAACTAGGATTGGATCTCACACTCCCTTTTGATATCATCAATCTGTTTGGAGAAATCTTGTAGTAAACTTTACAGAATATCTTGTTGCTTCCTAAGGTCTTCAAATTCTTGTTGAAGTTGAAGATCTTGGGATTGATTAAGAAATTGGGTAGGGGCATATTGGTTTGGGGAAAATTGAACATATTGACAACCTGTTATAACATGATAACTTGGACTTAAAAAAGGCTTCAGATGATTTTGATATGGTTGATGATTAGCTCATTGAGCATTATTTTCATGATAAGGTGGTCGGAATTCTTGCTACCCACAATAATTTGACATATCTTTTCATATAATAAGCTGGAAATTTGAATATAAAAATGATTTGAAAAATACCAGCACTTGATCTTTTGAAACCAGTAGATTTTTGCTATAGAGCTACCAGGTGTTATAAAATAATCCTTCTAAAAGGTTAAAATATTGTTGTTCACACCAAAACAACAATAAGAATCTCTAATTCAGGGAACTGAGAAGCAGTTCGAGTCCCATTGGGTGTGCCAAAAACTATTGTCAATCTCGTAGGGAAACTACAAAACCTTCAAAACTAAAACACACCACCCAACTAAAAACTAAAACTAAAACTAAAATTGAAAAAGATGTCTTGTAAGCTATTTAAGAAATATGTACATGTCTGTCTTCACCACCATTATATTGTTGTTATACCAGTTCTGTGAGTGACTATTTCCTCATGTAGTATAACATGTTCTGAGGTATACATGTGTATGATGATGTTGATGGGACACAACTATTGGTTTCTAAATAACTTGCAAGACTTTTAAAAACAAATTTGAGTCCATTTTACTATATTATATCAAGTATTTTTCTCCTAAAATTTGTGTTTTCTATTTGAAAACTATAAGCTAGGTTATATCAAATCAATCATCAAAACCTCATATACATCCATTAACAAACTGATTGAAATAGCTTCCTTTCCTCACCAACAATGGATGAGATACATGCACACATGCAACTAAAAAGATATGCAATATAACTTGAAAGATTTGAAATTCCTAAAGCATATCTTATAAATGAATAGATATGTTTTTTATTAAGGAAAGCAGGTTTTAATGGGGCCCTGAAACCCTTACAGAGTTAAAACATAACAAAGATATAGCATTGAAAGTTTACATAAACAAGATAGCCATAGCAAAAAGGGATAGCTAGACACAGTCCGCCAGCAAAGCAAACAAAAAGTCCAGAAAACAAAACCAGGTATAGAAACAAAAAACCAGGCCAAATACAAAGCCAAGAGAGTTGCTCAAGAAAACTCTCTGAGGATATCCGCCGCATGAATCTCAAGCTCAGACACCTTTTCTGCCGCCTCCTTAAGGTCAACGAGATCCTTATCAGGTTCCTAGGTATCCTTCTTCATAGTGTTGGATCTAGTTCTCTTCCTCGGACCATCCTCCAAAGATTTATCTTTACTGCTATTGGGAGACTCCTCCTTGCTACCCTTATGTTCCTCAATTTTACTGATCAGAACCTTTATGTTGTCGTTTGAAGCTTTGAGGATGTTGTAGCTCTGTTCAACAATTTTCTACAATGTTCCCTCCACACTCTAAATTCTTTTCTTCACATCCTCCATTTTATTTTCCATTTCATTCTTCTCCTCAATAAGCCCGATCTTACTACAGTTATCCTCCCTCTCCAACCTGCCCACCCTAAATTTTAACTCCTGGATTTCGTGGTAGGTCCATTTAGTAGTTTTATAGCTATCAATGACACTGTTTTTAGCATTGTTGAGCACATCCATCTGAGGGTTTTCTTTTGTGATGTCGCTCAGAATAACTAGGGCAGGGTCAATAAGGTCCTCCATTTGAGTTTTTCCCTCCTTATTCTCCTTAACCAAAGTTTTCATCATTTCCCTCTTTAAGCCCATCCTGACAAAAACATTGTGGAAATCTCTCCAAATCACACTCTTCTCTTTATCTGAGATCTTGCAGGTGTACTAGTCAGTCCCTTGATCCTCACAATCCTGCATGTGATCATCCTCTCTCCCCTAACTCTCCTCTTCCTCTTCACTATCCTTCCCCTCCTCTTGTCCTTCCTCCTTATTATCTTCTTCAAATTTCTTCCTTTTCCTCTGCTTCCTACCAGAATTGATATCAATATCCTCTTCTCTGTCCGCAGGCATCTTAATTGTGATTTTTCTCTTTCCCTTCTTTTTCTCCTTAGTTTCCTCCTCCTCCCCGCTCATTTCTTCCTCCTCATCAGCACTTTCTCCCTTTGTTTCCATGCCCTCTTTCTCCTCATCATAATCTCTATTCGAAGAGATCTCAATGCTCTGCTTAGGTTCTAGTTTCTCCTTTTTCTCCCATTTTTCTTTCTTAATCTTCTTTTTCCCCTTTTTAGTGTGAGGGGAGGCTTCTGCATCTATGTTCAAATGCATATCTTGGCTCTCCTTAGTATCAAAAGGGATGTACTCTTCTTCACCCAAGTCGAGCTCCTCATCAGAGCCCTCCTTCCCCCCTTTCCCCTGCTTAATTTCTTTACCTATAGTTCTAGCTTTAAAAAATTCGTAAATCAACAACAAAAGCCCCGCATGGAAAGCAGGGTTGCTGATAGGCTTCTTGTTAGCAATAAGGTGTCTTAACCTTGGATAATTCCTATTCTTATTATTTGTTTTGTAAATGTATTTTTTTTGCAAATAATGTAATTAAGTGTGAGTGTACATGTCTAGTTGGCATGTTGATGTGTCACTCCACTTGATGTGTCGGCATCTTGTGCATCAGGAGATCATGACTGAAACGGTCATGACGGATTCCTATGATGCATGAGAACTATTTAAGGAATGTGCTATGATAGGTGTAAGAGCATCTTATGACTTGGGCCTATTTGGGCGCCCAAGAAGAAGTGGTTGGTGTGTGTAAGAGAATATGCCAAAAATAGGTTGGTATGACAGATTCTCTTACACTTCTCTTGTGACCGTTATTTTTGGCGGATTCTATGACAAGCTGTCATAGTCTATTCTAGGGATGGATGCCTATTCTTGGGATTGCATGTAACAACTGTGTACATGTGGCTTTGTGCATGGGTCTTGGTGGTTGTGCCTATTTTTGGGTCCAGAGGAGTCTATATATACGATGCTGCTCCTATGGGAGAGATATAACATAAATTTAAGTCTTGTTGGCTTTGTCTCTCATTTCCTGAAAGAACTTGCATTGCAAGTGTATTGTAATCTTTGTGTTGAAGATAATACATTGTGCATGTTTTGGAGTGCTGGGGTTTTTTACCGAAAGGTTTTCCCCAGGGTATATCATTGTGTCATTCTCTATTTTTTCTGTATGCATTGTATGTGGTTGCAATATCTTTGTTAAAGTAGTTAACGAATATGAAATTGTAAGGATTTATAAGAATTTGCACAATACTCTCCTATAGAGATTAGCGTAGGAAGCTATTTTCGCACCTGAGTTTCCTTACAAGTGGTATCAGAGCTTGATAAACTTTTGATCCTAGTTGTTGGGTAGGGTTTTTTGAGCTGATCTCAAGTTTGAGTGGGAGTTTTTTGCAGAGCATTCTAAATCTTATTTGCAGATTGAGATGGCAAGTTCATCATATGGAAGAATGGGGGTGGAGAAATTTAATGGCACTAATTTCGAGTTGTGGAAACTCAAGATGGAAGACATGTTGGAAGATCATGACCTATGGGAAGTGACTTCAAGTGCTACAAGACCAGCAACTATAGCTCAAGCAGATTGGGATATCAAAGACTGTAAAGCTAAGGGTCTCATAAGACTCTATCTAACCGATGCAGTTCTTCTGAATGTTCTAGATGAGAAAACCGCAAATAGTTTGTGGGAAAGACTTGCGGCCGTGTATCAGGCCAAATCTCTGGTGAATAAGTTGTTCCTAAGGAAGAATTTGTACTCTCTATGAATGGAGGAAGGTGGATCCTTAACGGATCATTTAAATGCATTTAATCTGCTGGCTGCACAATTGACATCAGCTGGTGTCAAGTTAGAGGAGGAGGATCGTTGCTACACACTTTTGTGTTCTTTACCAGATTCATGGGACCATCTTTTGATGGCTCTCGGAAGCACTTTAGTCACCTTCAAAATGGATGATGTGGTGTCTTCACTGCTATCAAAGGAGATGTGGAGAAAGGCTTCCATTTCGAAAAAAGAAGCCCTTGCTGTTTGTGGGAGATCCACTGAAAGAGGGAAGAAAAATGACAATAAGTCTAACAATAAGGGTAGATCCAAATCCCGTGGGAAGTCAAAGACTTCCAATAAGTCCAAGGCAAAATGTTGGAACTGTGATAAATCTGGGCACTTCCGTAAAGACTGCAAAGAGCTGAAGAAGAAGAAGAAAGGTTCAGATTCAGCTTCAGAAAGATCTCAAGAAGATGGCGATGCATTCATCGCAGCTTTGGCAGCCCATGCATCTGATGATGTGTGGTTGGTTGACTCGGGCACATCTTTTCACATGACCTCTCATCGAAACTGGTTCTCAAAATATGAAGAGTTCGATGGTGGAAAGGTGTACTTGGGTGATGATTCTCACCTAAAGATAGTTGGACGCGGAAGGGTCACTATTAAATTTCCTGATGGATGAGTAAAGGGAATCAACGGAGTTATGCACATTCTGGGTTTGGCACAAAACCTATTATCTGTAAGTATGCTGAATGATGTAGGTGTGCAAGTTGTTTTTTCGAAAGAAGGATGCAAGATGATGAGAGGATTGATAGTGCTTGCAAGGGCTACTAGGAGAGGTACCTTATTTCAGCTAGATGTATGTATTCCTCTATGTAATAGTTCTTCATCCTCACCATCTGAACAAGCAGTGAAGAAGTCTATGGCTATTGGTTTCGATGGTAGTGCAAATACTTTGGAAGGTAAGCTTCCTGCAGAAAAGACAATGTTGTGGCATATGAGATTTGGCCACATTGGTGAAAAGGGTCTCAGAACCCTGAAAAATAAAAATCTCGTTGAGGGGTTAAATGATTGCAATCTCGAGTTCAACTTCTGCGAACACTGTGTCTATGGTAAACAAAATCATGTTCAGTTTTACTCTAGTTCTCACAAATCTTCTGATGTTTTGGATCTTATTCATTCTGATGTATTTGGTCCTGTAAAAGTTCCTTCAATCTCCAAGTCTGTAATTTTTGTATCTTTCATAGATGATTACAGTAGAAGGACGTGGATTTATTTCCTTAAAAGTAAGACACAAGTCTTTAGTCGGTTCAAGGAATTTAAAGCTCTTGTAGAGAATCAGACTAGTAAGAAGATTAAGTGTGTGAGAACTGACAATGGTGGTGAGTTTTGCTCAGCAGAGTTTGAACAGTTCTGTAAAGAACAAGGTATCGAGAGGCATAAGACAACTCCTTATACCCCACAGCAAAATGGAGTTGCAGAGAGAATGAACAAGACACTGATGGAGAAGGCTAGGAGTATGCTTAGTGGAGCTGGTTTAGAACAAAGGTTTTGGGCCAAAGCTGTGGCCACTACTTGCTATTTGGTTAACAGATCTCCTACATCAGCCCTTGTTGGTAAGACACCCATGGAGGTGTGGTCTGGTAAGAAGCCTTCAATTAGACATCTTCGTGTTTTTGGTTGTGAAGCTTATGCACATGTTCCAAAGGAGAAAAGATCTAAGTTGGAAAACAAAGCTGTTAAATTTATTTTCATCGGATACAGTGCTGGTGTGAAAGGATACAAGCTTTGGGATCCTGTGACTAGTAAGGTGTTGTATAGTAGAAATGTTATTTTCAGAGAGCTAACATCTTCTCCTATTGTGCTACAACCAGATGAAAAAGAAAAGGAAAAAGATGTTGTTCAGTTGCCTCCTACCCCTGAGAAGATTGAATAGAGAGACCATGTTGGGTCTAATGATGAGGAGAGCTTTAGCAGCTCTGATAGTTCAGAAGAAGAGGAAGAACAACCTCAACCACAGCCCTTGAGGAGATCCATGAGAGAAAGAAAGCAACCAGAAAGGATTAGTTATTATATGTTAGATTCCAGTTGTGCCTTTGCTTTGATTACTAACACTGATGGGCCTAGATCTGTGAAAGAGGCTTTGGGCATGGAAGATGCAGGTTCCTAGATTGAGGCTATGAATGATGAGATGGCTTCATTGGAGAAAAACAAAACTTGGGACCTTGTACCTTTGCCTAAAGGGAGAAAATCTGTTGGTTGTAAATGGGTGTTCAAGAAGAAATTCTGTGCAGATGGCAGTGTTGAAAGGTATAAAGCTAGATTGGTTGCAAAGGGGTATTCACAGGTAGAGGGAATAGATTATGGTGAAATATTCTCTCCTGTTGCAAAGTTGACATCCATTAGATTTATGTTATCTCTTGCTGCATCATATGATTTAGAGATAGAATAGATGGATGTGAAGATAGCTTTCCTTCATGGTGATTTGGAGGAAGAGATTTATATGTCACAGCTTGAGCACTACATTGTTAAAGGTAAACAATCCTTAGTTTGCAGATTGAAGAAATCTCTATATGGTTTGAAGCAATCTCCTAGGATGTGGTACCTTAAGTTTGATGCCTTTGTGTTGTCAATTGGATTTGTAAGATCAAAATCAGATCATTGTGTTTATTTCAGAGTTGAAAATGATCGCCTTCTTATTGTTGCATTATATGTTGATGATATGTTGCTATTTGGGAAGGGTAAGGGTATGATTTCTGATTTTAAATCTCAGTTGTTAGCACAGTTTGAGATGAAAGATCTTGGGGCAGCTAGGTATATCTTGGGTATGGAAATCAGTAGAGACAAGTCTAACAGAAAACTTTGGTTAAGTCAGAGTAAGTATGTGAAGTCTGTGTTGGACAGGTTTAGCATGGCAGATTGTAGACCACTATGTGTTCCTATTTCTGTGGGAACAAAGTTATCTGTAGATGATTGTCCAAAATCTCCTAGTGAGGTGGAGGACATGAGTAGAGTACCTTATGCTAGTGCAGTTGGTAGTCTTATGTACGCTATGGTCTGTACTAGACCAGACATTGCCCAAGCAGTGGGAGTCCTGAGTCAGTTTATGGCTAATCCTAGACCGGTACATTGGGATGCAGTTAAGCGAGTATTCAAATATTTGAGGGGTACATCAGATTACTCCATATGTTATCATGGTAACTCTTCTGGATCTCCATATTCAGTTTGTATTCGTGGGTTTGTGGATTCAGATTGGGCAGGTGATATTGACAACAGGAGATCCACCAGTGCTTATGTGTTCACTATGTTTGGTGGTGCCATCAGTTGGATGAGTAAGCGACAACCTGTGGTTGCTTTGTCCACTACAGAAGCTGAGTACATGGCTGCTACTCATGCTTGTAAAGAAGCCATTTAGCTTAGAAGATTGTTTTCTGATGTTGGTGTTGATGCAGAACATATTACTATTTGGTGTGACAGTCAGAGCACTATTTGCCTTGCAAAGAATCCAACTTTCCATGCCAGAACGAAGCACATTGATGTGCAGTTTCACTTTGTGAGAGATATGGTGGAAGATGGAAAGGTAAATTTGGAGAAGGTAGATACTGTGAAGAATGTTGTAGATGCATTAACAAAACCAGTGGGCACTGAGAAGTTTAGATGGTGTTCAGAGTCTATGGGCCTTTTGGCCTATAGCGGTTAAAGTTCTTGTTATGTTCCTGTTGCTCTTACAAGGTGTTCGACAAGTGGGAGAATGTTAGGAATAAGGTGTCTCAACCTTGGATAATTCCTATTCTTATTATTTGTTTTGTAAATGTATTTTTTTTGCAAATAATGTAATTAAGTGTGAGTGTACATGTCTAGTTGGCATGTTGATGTGTCACTCCACTTGATGTGTCGACATCTTGTGCGTAAGGAGATCATGACTGAAATGGTCATGATGGATTCCTATGATGCGTAAGAACTATTTAAGGAATGTGCTATGACAGGTGTAAGAGCATCTTATGACTTGGGCCTATTTGGGCGCCCAAGAAGAAGTGGTTGGTGTGTGTAAGAGAATATGCCAAAAATAGGTTGGTATGATAGATTCTCTTACACTTCTCTTGTGACCGTTATTTTTGGCAGATTCTATGACAAGCTGTCATAGTCTATTCTAGGGATGGATGCCTATTCTTGGGATTGCATGTAACAACTGTGTACATGTGGCTTTGTGCATGGGTCTTGGTGGTTGTGCCTATTTTTGGGTCCAGAGGAGTCTATATATACGATGCTGCTCCTATGAGAGAGATATAACATAAATTTAAGTCTTGTTGGCTTTGTCTCTCATTTCCTGAAAGAACTTGCATTGCAAGTGTATTGTAATCTTTTTGTTGAAGATAATACATTGTGCATGTTTTGGAGTGCTGGGGTTTTTTACCGAAAGGTTTTCCCCAGGGTATATCATTGTGTCATTCTCTATTTTTTTTGTATGCATTGTATGTGGTTGCAATATCTTTGTTAAAGTAGTAAACGAATCTGAAATTGTAAGGATTTATAAAAATTTGCACAATACTCTCCTATAGAGATTAGCGTAGGAAGCTGTTTCCACACTTGAGTTTCCTTACACTTCTCCCTGTAATCAATGATATTCTCATTGATAGACAAATAAAGGTAAAAAGGGATAGAAATTTTATCCCCAGACCTGAAGTGGTTAAGAAGCACGAAGTGGTAGGAGTAGATGCGGTTGAATCTCATGTCAAGGGATATGTATTTGATAATCGCCCTCAGCACAAACCTCCATAGTGGTTTAATGGACCTCGACAGGTAGTAAGTGCCCTTCTTCACCAGAGCCTTCTTTTCCTCCTTTCCTTTGGTAAATTATGTTATCACCTGACCCAAAATGCACCTGTCTCTATAGAATTTCTTCCCAACAATGGGTATGCCCGTAACCGCAGAAATAACCTCCTCCGTCACCGTGAACTCAACCCCATCAATTTTGACACTCACCTCATTCCAGTTCTTAACCATGGTTTTGGTAACAGAGGGTTTCCACCCATGCAGTCTTTCAATGAAAGAAGTCACCTCCCCTTTGCTCAAAATGCCCCACACCTTCGAACGCCTCTGCCACTTCTTAGCTTCATCCTCTGGTTCCCTCCTATGTCTTTCCCCCACCATTTTTCCTCTCTCTCTGCAAACAATTCTTTTGATCACAATGCTTTTCAAAATTTGGGGCCAGCAAATAGAATGAGAAGTATTCTCTATCCTTCCTTTGAAATTATGAAAAATAAACCCGAAAATGAGCCTCAAAGTGCAATGATGGCAATTGCCCAGGTGATTCGTACTTTGGCTCGCGTACTTACACATCATATATCGACATATTTCCCCTAACACATAAACTATCATAATTAAACTTTAATGTTTCCCACTCTGCCCAGGATTCTCTTGCTTTCAATTAATTCCTTGATTTCAAACGGAATAATATGTCTGTCCATCCATCTTTTCACCTCATCTTTCCTGATAGCCCAATTGGCCAGCCTGTCAGCCACTTGATTAGCCTCCCTGTATCATGAGCCACATAGACTCTTTCAGAGGACTTGAGATACTGAATGCTCTTGTTAATTATATTTGCAATCGTCTAGGTAAGAAAGTTTTTCTTGTTGAGGCAGTCGATTATGTTCTTTGAGTCTCCTTCCAACCACAGTTTTCTGACTCCTATATCCTTAGCAAGCTTTATAGTTTGATGGGCTGCAGTCACCTCCGCATAGTGGTTAGTTTGCACCCCCAGAGGAGCTAAGATAGATATGTTACATACCTCTTAGATTTGATAAAAATCAATACAGATTTGAGGTGAACAAATATACTAGATCTACTATTCTATATCTGAAATCTCAAACTCAGACCCCATTCTGAAAATATGCTTGATTGGACAACCACTATAAATAATAAATTCTAGAATACTACTACTGATTTCTGTTACTTCAATCGTATCTTCATCCACCATACCATTCTGACTAGAGAATTGAAGCTTAAAAGAATTAGGAGAAAGAGTAATTGGTTCATCTACCTAATATTGTTGATTGCAAACCTCTTGATCATTAATGATTTGTTGATTTCCTTGTACCATTTGAACCAAATCAGACTCTTGAAACCTCTTTTCAATGCTACCTACACTTGTTTCCTTTTGGACCAACCCCTTGTCAATTTCATTCTCATGCTTTTGCTGAATCTCAATAACCATTATGTGTTCAACAACCTGTTGAATCTATTCTTTATGAGAAGATGAATTATGAACATTTAGTTCTATCATAAATACCTCCAAATCATTCCAAAAAGTATACTCATCATCCTAATTTTCATCTTTGCATGGAAGAGGATTCAGATTTACCTTGTTCTTGCTATCATGCATGACCAAAACATCAATGTCCTGAGGCTCCTCTTGCTTCTTTATTAACGATGTGAGAACAATTTGAATTTCCTCTTCCTCATCACTTACAAAACCCGGGAGTTCATCAAACAAAATAGGTGAACCTTGAAAAATGTCAGCCTCTCCATCATTAAGAACTGGTATTTCTAAAAGTGTTGCCTCCTCTACCTCATGTGGCAGATCTTCCATAAAATGCATGAAGCTTGGAATCTTGTGCTAGACAATTTTCTGTTAAGCATGCTTCAATTTCATTTCTGCTTCTTGAACAATAATTTTCTACTATAAGTTTTCTTCAAATTGTTGTAGTTATGCTTTATACCATTGATCCTCATTTCCTTGCTCTATATTTAGCTAAATAAGCCCACCATACTCAAAAAATTCCTTATCTTGCTCTTGGAAACAAGTCTTTTGAGTTTCAAGAGAACTTGCTAAAAAAACTTGTGCAATATTGTGGATTTTCTTTCTTTTATGTTGTGTTATCCTTCATTCAAGCTATATTCCTTGTTGCATATTCGAATCTTGATACTTGTTATTACAGGTCTTTGTTTGTGTCCTTACTCTTTTGCAAAAAATCGGTGAAGCTTAGTTTCACTTTCAAAGCAAAATATTCCAGGGCCTTGCATAGAATCATTTTTGTAATTGCATATTTGTCTGAGCATTGAGAACCATTAGTGCCATTTTTGATCCGTGTTGATTCAATTAAAGTTATATACAAATCATTTGGTGTATCACCTTATTCAATTTTTAGGTATTCATATTTTTCTCATCCCTTTTCCCCATATAATTTTTTAGCTTTAGGTGAGCACTACTTAGGAACCAACCTATCTTCCAAAGATTCTTCTCTTGTTTTAGGACAACCCACCACCCGAGAGAGTTTCCATGTTTCAACAGGATAGCTATATTTTATATCAAAGTTTACGAAATATTTTTTTTTCTTAAGTGTTAACAAACAACAATAGTGTTTTACAATGCGGAAGCAATACAATATAATTTACAACTCACACATAAACACAACTCAACATAGATTACAAATCTCAAGGGTTCCTTGACATAGATTATGTAAGCATTAATTAATTACTTTAGATTAGGTATAATTACAAATCTCATGTATAAAAATGAATGATAACCACAACATCATATAAAGGGTAACATAAATACAATTGGTACCATAAGGTATCCATAATAATCCACATCCACTGCACATGTCGCAGGGTATGTAATACAATAACCAAAATAAAGTACAACATGACATCACCTAAATAATCTGATACAAGGGTGCAAGGAATACATAGAATAAGAAAGA